>JAPMOQ010047129.1:0-24115 GCA_026543055.1 Argiope trifasciata
TATATATATATATATATATATATATATATATCGGATGCCGAATCCGTGATTTCAAAGCTCGGAGAGAAAATTGAAAACCGTTTGGCGACTAGGCAACGAAATCGGAGACTGGCGACAACGCAGACAATACTAAAGTTTTCTAGAATTTTAACGCTTGAGCCAATAGGTACTGAGATATGTCTACTTGTTCCAGAGCCTTCTCAACTCGGATCCGGGAGCTATAAAAAGCCGATAGTTCCTAGGTAAATCCATCCTGGAAAAAGTCGCCGAAAGGTTTAGAGTTGCTAGCTAGTCAACGGCGAATAACAAGCGTTGTGTGGAACTCAAACGTTTGCTGAATTGCATTTTTGCACCGAATCCGTGTACTTATTATATCGTCATGCGTGGAGTAACCAGTCGTATAGTAGTAAATCAGCAATTGGATAGAGCTAAAGCGAGGAGACAGTTGGGAATTGCAGGTATTTGAAGTATTTTTGCATAGATTCCCTCCTCTTACTGAATTATGTCAGGTCGCTTTGGGTACTGTAGTTACTATTGCTATCGATTACTACTAGTGGGCTACTGTTTGTGGCAATGTGCTGCTGTGTGTTGCGTCTCGGATATTTATTTATTGCTTACTTATTCTTGTCTTTCTGTTAATAAAAGTCGCTGGTTACACAGACCTGTTAATTGTTTTTGTTTATCGACTAACAAATCGAAGAAAGCCCTAATTCATAATCCTTCACTTACCCACATAAATTCCCCGCCTCCATACACAATTGAAAAATAGATTACAATTTTCGATCCCTACAAATTTCAATCCCTCTTAATGAATCAAAATACATAAAAATGAATATATCATTATTATCCTTACAGTTCTTCTAATCATCAAAACTCTATTTTTACAAAGAATGATACTTGAAGCCTTTAGGTAATCGAAAAAAAAAAGAAAGGAAAATAATATATAGCACCAAATATTTTAACTCAACAAAAATTGCAAAATATTTGGCATGTCGAATATTATCACTTTAAAAGCTTGAACTTATCTCTCTGTAATTGAAAATCACAATCTTTATTCCATGTTAAGTTGATAATAACTTTCAAATTAAAATTGAAAAACTAAAGCTAAGTTCGAGACTATAATATAAAACATATCAAAATTAATAAGCATGGAAGCAAGAGCGAGATATAATAAATTCACGCTGCTAAGTACCTAGACAAGCAGAAAGAGGGAAAAGTGACGTTCCAAATCTGTTCGAAGACGGTTTATGTAGCTAGGATGAGGGCTTTGTCCTTAATTGCTTCAAGATCTCTGTAAACGAATTCCATGACAACAACACTAGAATGATTAATGATTATTCTTCCTATACAATGAAACATTTACCCTCTCATTCTATTTTGCATAATAATTATCTCGATGTTATGGGGCTAGATATCATTCGATTTTCTTCAAATATTTGTTTCTAAAGGAATATAAAGGATTCAGAAATCACAATATCTTTTCCTGAAAGATTTTTTTTCGTAATGGGTATGTCTTCGGCTGTAAGCCTGATTGTATTGCATTATATTGCAGAACAATAACGGCTTAAGTGTTTTCAGTATATAAATTCTTAATTTATTTATAAGCAATATTTAATTCCATCTATATGCATTATTTAAATCCCTCTATATGGAAGATAAATCCATCTGTATGCAGTATTTTAATATTTAAGTAATATATACAATATTTAGATCCGTCTACAATCTATAGGTATTCTTTTAAGATATTCCAATCTTTAGCCTTGCTAAGATAAATGAGAGATATCTCTTCTACAAAAATGAAAACTTTCCGTAGGGAGCCATTTCAACACAATCATAATTTCCTTCCACTGCTCATGCGCAGTAGCAAGGCAATATTTATTTTTAATATAATTTGAAAGAAAGAGAATCTTGCAGAATTGCGCAGTTTCAATAAAAGAAATAAGACTTTGAAAGTTTTCTAGCTATAAAAATTATTCACTGTTACAAAATTTGTTGAAAAATTATTGATTTATAAAAATGAATTCAAAATTAGGAAATTTAGCATTTTCTATGTAATTAAAACAGTTAATATTTCTATATATATTTTGTTATTTTAATATTTCATTAAAATTTTTTTCATGTTTTCATTACTTTCAAAAATTTTTATAATTAAGAATGAAGACAGAAAAAATATGAAGGATCTTTTAAGTAAAAATTTAAATTGAAATAAATGTAAATTTAGTAACTTTTTAGCTACTTTCTTTGTTAAAAATTTACAAACGTAAATTAAAAATAGAATCATTTTTTAATTAATTATAAATGAAATTTTTCAAAAGTAAATAAAAAGAAGGCAAAATTTTGTTTTGCAGAAACGCATCATTTTAGCAATAATTTAGACAAGTGACTTCGCACAATACAAAGCTTTCACAGATAACAAAGTCATTCTATGGCTGAAAGATCGTCTTTATTCCTTTGGATCTAGGATCTATTTTGCTCTCCTCAATTCTAAAAAAGCTGATTTTTCTAGTGTTCTATAATGATTCTTTATTATCTAATTAAAATAGTTAAGTAGTTTTATTAAGAATTTAACAGGTCAGCTCTTGAACTCATTGCTTAATATTATTGATGCTTAGTGATGCATAAAAATGATGGCTGAATAATTTTTTTTCTAGACAAAATTTATTATAGCATTATTCAACCAATATAAAAACATAAGAGCTGAATTTGAATTCCTTCCGGATGGCTCATAGTATCTTCGATGCCATCTTTCAAAATTACTTGCAATGCTTTTTTATTTGATACCATTGCATATTTATTGTTTCGCTGTGTCCAGATAAGCTTCACATCTAAATAACCACTTGCTAAATGTCAGAAGACAAGAACAAATTTAAATTCCAATGTTCTATACATTCATATGGAGTTTAAACTCAAAGATTCTTAAACATTTGAGATTTTTTACTGCTGATATAAAATATTATTTCGAATTCAAATATGTGTTTAATATAGAAATAGTATAAAAGGGTAATGTAATATGCTTACGTACCTTCTTTTAGACTATTTCTTGAACACTTTTGTATATTGTCATGCCTTTTGTAGACTGAAAAACAAGATTGAAAGAAGTCGATCAATACACAAGTCTAGATACTTGAAAGTTTTTGTTCTTTAGAACTTTTTAAAAAGCATTCTTAGATCAACGCCTACATCTTCGTCTAGTCGCAGTTCGTATAAGATTATACAAACCCAGATAAAGATTTCAACAACAAGGGATAGGGATATCATTCAATTTATTTTGTAGAAAACAAACAAACAAAACAATCATTCTTACAAAGCTAATCTGAAAAACTGCCCAAATAATAAAGGTTTACTCTAACTAGAAGATCAATAACGACGAAAATTGGTTAACGCACATACCACCAGTGCTGAGGCACTGTTACTTAGCTCCCATTCAATCGCTAACCACAATAAAAGTCAACACAAATCTCCAACGACATCATAAAAACTTCTCATTCTTTTCACCAAATAATGGTACTTTAGAGAAATATCGTTCTTTTTACTGTCTCGTATACAAGAATATAAAAAAGTACTGTAATCTTGAAGAAAAAAATCGATCTGGACTATTTGATAAATTTTTTACGCTTCAGAGCACCACGAATTAGAAAAACACATTTTATGTCAGCCTGTTTGTTTATAAACATGATAATGCGGAACACTGTAGTCTTGACTATTGAAAGTTGTAATATAGTCTTAAAATCTAACTTGCAGATGTCTATCAAATTTCAAATGTATTCTATCTATCTGACGGTTCGAATAAATGGCAATATGATAACTACCAAACAAATAGGGGTAGATAAATGAAATTTGGTGCACAGATTTCGAATGTAAAATGCAAGTTTATATGACATTTTAAAAATAACTGAAAAAGGTTGACTGTTTATTGGTCGTATTTACGCAAGCATTTAAATACAATGATTCAATAAATGCAGTTTGAAATGTAATCTTGTGTTTACAACTACAGTTTTGGATCAAAATGTTATCATCGGATATCAGATACTTTCAAAACTACTGACCTAAATTCATAATATTTATGTGGGGATAAGAGAACACGTCTGTTAAAGGGGAGTATCCGAGAAAATATAGGAACACCACTACAAGACTGCCTTTATTTAAAGTTTAGACTTAGAAATAATTTGACCTTCTGAGAGCAGAGTAGAATATTTTATTGTAACTTTATTTTTATTTTAAATACGTGCACTATTATAATTTTTTTTAACAACTATACTTATCGTAAAAGGCATTTAAATTCTAGAATAATTTTTATTTATGTTTCATAAATAGCATTTTTTAAAATTATAATTTTATGCTCTTTAAGCCAAAAGAATATGGATTTCCGTAAAAAGATATTAAAATCAAAAATTATAATTTATGAGATCAATTTAAACAATATAACACTAAACAATAGCAAATATTTTTTATCCCTGTAACAATATTTGCTTACTTTAATTCTTAAAAACAAAATAAAACAAATAACACACACTGAAATTGTTTTAAAATTGTAATTTTACATTTATTTTAAATACATGCAACATTAAAAAAAAGAAAATATTTTGGAATTTATGTTTATTGTAAAAGGTATTTGAAATACTGAAGAATATTTGTTTAAGATTCATAAATAAAGATAAGTATTTGCTGAAATAATAACTTTTGTAATAATAATTTTTGTAAAATTATTATTTTTACAAAATTTTGAAATAATAATTTTTGTAAAAATCTTAATATTCTAGATTATAATTAATGAGATCTGAACATTTCAACAGCATTTGTTTACTTTAAGGTATCAAACTATATTCAAAGGGAAATTTTTGAAAAATTGAATTTAAAAAAATTATGGTTTTTAGATGTATTGCGAATTGTAAACACTATAAATACAAAAAAAATCCTTCAAAATATATTTTGAGAAATGTTAAACTTTTAATGTAAGTTTTAATGAAATTCAACACAAATGGTTAAAACTCTACACGGAATTGTAATGCATTAATCCCATTTTTTTTTTACACAAATTATAGTGTATAATGATGAGTGAAATGAACCAAAACCGAAGAAACATTTTGAGATGCAAAAAAGTTATGAGTAAAAATATGAATATATAAGCATTTTTCCTTTAAATTCACAGCTTAATTTTACTAAAAACACCTATAAATGAAAAAGTATTTCATCAACTATAAAGCTTTTGGTTCATGTCATTGCCCATATTATTTAAAACGCACACTGAAATTTTTATGTAAATATCTGTATTAGTTTTTTAAATATGATGTTAGCGAAGAAGAATTTATAGAAAAAGTATTTCACCCGCAATAAAACATTTGGTTAATTTCATTACCCATATTATTTGGAACATACGCTGAAAGTTTTATGAAAATACCTCTGTTAGTTTTTTAGATATCATGTTAATGGCGTAATTTTTTTTGAAAGTTAAAATTGAAGTTAAAGAAAAATTTTAGCTGAAAAACATGATTTGTTTAAAATTCTCCTGTAAGACTGGTCATGCCTTTTATTTTCCTAAAAATGATAAACCTTTTTGAAAAGAGAAAAGTCTAAACTACAAGAAATAACAATTCGTCAATGTGTTTGATAACCAGTGTTTTTAACGTAGTCGGATACCTTAACTCATGAGAACAAAAGGAGAACAAATTTCGCCTATTCCTTTGTTGCTTTTAAAATCACTTCGACATTGGCAAATCATTGCTTTAACTGAAATTCTCCTCTTCTACTGTCACGACCATTACTTCGCCCATTTACTGCGCACATTTAATCTAGAAACGAAAGCGTTTGTTCATTCATTTGTTACAAGTTAAGCATCATTACCACGCGATCACTGTCATTCTCGTTGTCTTTAGAGAAAGCCAGAAAATGGGGCATCTAAGCTAAAGCACAACACCGCTTTAATGCGTTCAGGGGCAGTTGCTTATGAGTGAGATATCACAAAGATATCTCATTCTTCATTAGACTATTACAATGTGACGTTGAGCAAAGGCATTCAGATTTCTAGATTTAAAGAATACGGTAAAAGCTCTTTATTCGAGGAGTATACATTCCATAAATGTGCCGCGAATACAGAAACCAGGAATACGGAATGGTAATTTATATGGGATTATAGGGGATACGTTCCTAGGTGACAAAATAAAAAAAACAAATATAAAAAATTCAATTTAATTGGAGTGTTTGAACATTTTTATTAATTATCTTAAGGCTTAGACAATGATTTGAAGAATTTTGTAATTTTGTCTTGCTTGGCAGTTTTTATAAGCTCCTTCCATTCAGACGTAGCAGTCGCATTAGCAATTTGCCTCTCGTTCCATAGACGTTCATAAAGAAATCGCAAAGCTCATTTGCCATTCTTAAACCTTCACTAAGATTTTTCAAACGAAATGTCACGATTCCAGTCCTTGTTGAAGCCTCATATATTTTTTTCATTAATCTTATAAAGGTGTAGTGCCATGACATCATAATGTTATCCAAATAATAAAGTCCAATAACGTTGATATTGTAAATCGATACTTTTTTGACTTGAAAACTGTTTCAGATATTAAGCAAGATTTTTTTCTTAGCTTTTAACAATAGCAGAAAATCGAAAGATCAGATAGGTGATGAAACAATGAAGGTGTTTTAAACTTTAGAAGAACAATGCAATCAATTATTGGAACCTAGACAAAAGGTAGTTTTAAGGTTCGACAAAAAATATTTTAAACGCTGTTTTAAGCAAAAATAAATTAGTGAATAGTATGCATAACTATTATATTTTAACACTAAAAGATTTCAAATATTGGAAAGGTGTAAAATGTATTTTAGTGCAACTATGTTTTCTCAAGTTATCATGAAAAAGCCAAAATTCAGTTAAATTCTTAATTATTCCATCCATTTATTAATTACTCGGAACACACACACACACACACACACACACACACACACACACACACACACACACACACACACACACACACACACACACACACACACACACACTTTATTATTATTATTGATATGTGCATCATTTTATTTGATAATGATTTATCTTTTTTTCGAAAGATCCACCTTTTTATTTGCCTGGGATGTTTATAAAAACTATTAGATGTGATTTTTACATTCTTTAATTAAGTTCAAATTTTACTTATTTAACAATGGAAATCAAAAGAAGGGAAGTCATGACTTCAGGAATAAAAAATATTGCGCTTATAACCAGAAACACTACTTGAAAGTCCAGCGCTATCGTGATGGATAACCATCTCCTTACTATAGTTTATTTCTGGATATTATCTAACTCGAATACAAACATAAAATAATTCATTTTTCATTGGGTGTGTATTGATAATTGATGTAGATCAATCATTACAGTTTATATTTGATTATTAAAGTTTTATACTTGCTTTCCCAATGTATTCAAATGTTTAACCTTCTCGTCATTTGTTAGATATTAATAGAAAATTTGTATCCATTTGAATAAATCTACAAAGTGGTTTGGTCTGTATTGCGCTACCACACACACACACACGATTCTTTATTATTATTATTGGTATGAGTATCATTTTAATTGATAATGATTTACCATTTTTTTGAAAGATTCATCTTTCCATTCGTCTAGGATGTTTCTAAAAACTATTAAATGTGATTTTTATATTTTTTAAGTAAGTGAACATTTTATTTATTTAAGAACAGAAATTAAAGGAAGCGAAATCAGGATTTCAGGAATGAAAAAATTGCACTGATATCCCAATAACCAGAAACACTACGTTAAAGTCCAGCACTATTTTGATGGATAACCATCTTCTTGCCATAGTTTATTTCTTTATATTGTCCAACTACAATACATATATAAAAGAATTCATTTTTCATTGGGTGTCATACTGATAATTTATGTAGATCAATTATTACGCTCACAAAGTTTTATGCTTGCTTTTTCATTGTATTCAAATATTCAATCTTCTCGTTATTTGTAAGAAATTAATAGAAAATTTGTATCCATTTGAATAAATCTACATTCTTCTAAAATTTAAACACGCATTTACAGGGGATGGGATGACGTGATGAATATCTACTTTACTCTAAGAATTGGATTCACTAGCGTGTTCCAACTATTTCATTTTAGAGCAGTTGAATACTAATGGAACTTAAGAAAATTCGGACTGGGAGGATGCAAATTTGTACCAAGGTAATCTTGACCACACCTGGATCCCATTTTCCAAACACGGCCGCTATGCTAGTGAGGTTTTATACGAAAAGTTTAATTTCACTACAGACAATTACGCTGGTAACGTCTCTTGAATTCACGAATTTCTAGTTCTGAAACTAGAAAACTAGGCCACTAACCCAACACTGATCTACCTCTTCCTTTGATTTATATTTAACTAACTTTTAACTAACAACAATTTTTTAAATATTTCAATTTATTTCATAGTCAAGCAAAGGTTTTTAATCAGAGATTCTAAAGGAATAAGTCCAAATAAATTTGAACTTTAAATCTCTTCATAAAACATTTTAATTTCCAATGCTTCTGATAGGAAATTTTATGTCTATGAATTTCCTGTAGCTGATTTTTCTTATTTTATTCATTTTAGCTTCTAATGGTTTCATGTATATTTGATTTTAACAAACAGTTTCGATGAAAAAAAGTGTTTATATGCTTTAGGCAGTAATAAAATTTTGCTTTACTATTAAAACATTGTTTGAAGTTCGAAAAATTATTCTTACAACTTACAAAATTCTAATAAAAAATCTACTAAAATTCTACTACTAAAACTTTACATTACTACATTCATAAAAATATCTACTATCTTCAACGTTTAAAGTTTTAATACATTTTATTAACATTATTATGGAAAACCCATAAATTTTTAAATCTTTTTTTTACTAATATTTAATTTACTAAGAGATGGTAGCAGTTTATTTTAAACAATAAAAAATAATTAACATCAATCAATAAACTATTCTTAGAGTTTCTAAGTATTAATGAGAATATAAAATTGTAATGAGTTTCAGAAATTCCACATACCAGGAATTAAATGAAAGTTTGATTGTGAAATTCTTACTTAAAATACATTAAAAACTCACTAGAAATAAAAACTTGTGAAAACAGTTACCCAATGGCAGTTACAAAACCTTCTCATTTTAATTTTTAAAAATTCAAATTAAAATTGGAATCCTACTTTGAAGAGTAAGAAATTTTTTAACTCTGAAATATTACAATATTTCTCAAAGTTATGTATTACGAAAGCAAGTTTTTCCAAAATTGTTTTGAAATGAACTTCACAAAATATTATTTTTTTACTGCATTGAAAGTTGATTATCATTGTCAACAATGTTAGATTTGTTTAAAAATAAAATGAATTAAAAAGGTATTTGAATAAAATATCAATCCATTAAAAATAACGAAATGACTCTTAAGGAATAAAATTTTTGAGAACAAAACTTCAAAACTTTAGCTAATCAGAAAAAGATTGCAAAATTATTTATAAAATTCTGAATTTAAAATATGAAATAAATAAGCAAATATTATTTTTTATTTCATTGAAAGTTGACTCCTCTTTGATAAAAATATTCAATTTGTTTAAAAAAATGAATTGTAAATGCAGTTTGAATAAGAAACATCTGTGCGTTATTTGAAAACAATTGGTTTGCAAGAAGTTTCCATTAAATTAGCCAAAATTCAATAAATTTGTAAAATTAAGAATAAATAAATTGTATCTAATTTCTTACTTTTTTAATTATTATTCGAAATTATGAGTTTTCCCGGCATTTTATAGCTAAATATAAGAATCGTCAATTTTTTTACTTCAAAGGAGTAATTTATTTTTAATGGAATCCCTCATTTATGCCTTGGGTATTTTTATTAATGTATTAATATGTATTCTGGTTTTTATACGATGGATCCGGAAAATTTTAAAGAACCATTTCAGCCATGAGTTAATTTATTCATTACATGCGTTTTAAGAATTCCATGACTAACAGACCAAGAATACACATTAGCAATAATGAAACACTACCAAAAATATGTTCAGGAAACCTTAACATTTTATTTATTTTTTCTTTATTTCTTTTCTTGTCTATAGAATTATTAGTATAATTGATAAAAAAAGTGAAAACGATTTTTTTATAATTTTTTTTTCATTAAGAATTTAAGAAATTCCAAATCATTACAACAATTTATATTGTTTAAAAAAATATTTAGAAGTTTTTTTATGGCTTCAAAATGTAGCTTTTCATTCGTAAATGTACGAGGTATAATTAAAGATTAATATATTTTTTACACTACTAAACTAAAGATAGTTTTAACGAATGAAAAAGATAAAAATATTATTGAAGAACTTTTAGAATATATATTACTTTTTATCTCACAATTTATTCAAAAAAAATGCATATCATTGATATTAATCCTCAGTTCAGAATCTCTAAATTTATTTCTGATTTTATACTTATTTTTAGAAAAATTAAAAACGAAAATTACATTCCCGTATATTCCAGCCACCCTTTAACAATGAAAACAGAAATATATAAAAAAAATACAAAATAATATTTGCTAGAAAATATTAAATTTTACTTCCAATAAAAAGTTTAAATCTAATAGAATTCTATTTATATTTCCTTGCTCAGAAATTTAGACAATGATTTTAAATCTTTGTGAACGGATTTTAATCCTTTGTTTGCAGAATATGATTCGCAGACTATTCAGGAGATACCTAAATTGGATTTTGATATGATAAAATACAACCTAACAGCAATTATTTTCACAATATGGCAGTCAAGTACATATGATTAAAATTGAAAACATACGCGAATAAATTAACAAAGATGAGTTCATAATATAAAGCATATTGTGATTATCAAAACATATCTAACTCGATTATGCCTTGCATTCATTGTGTTGTATAAACATAGTATATATTGACATATATCGAGCAGGAAATTTATATTTCCTGTAAAATTGTATAATATTTTAGCGTATCTATTCAATTAGGCTTCTACTAATTCTACTTATTATTTATGATACGTCTACTAATTACATATGACCATATGATAATTTTTCTGCCTAGATTCACTGTAATGTGATGTTCAGAGATTAAAAATGGTGGAATTTCGGAACTTTTCTTGTTGGGAAACATAGTGTTACGGAGAATATCCTAAACTATTTCGGTGTATTTATAATAAAAAAAAAACTGGATCAATAAAGAATAAAAACACTTAAGTATACACGATAGAAAGAATTCACAATTGCAAAACAGAAGTAAACACAAAAGAGTAAAGAGCTGAATACGAACAGAAGATCAGTAATAAATAACTGTAACAGAAGAAAATAGAGAGAACTCGCTCAAATTCTCGCTTGGAGGCAATTTCACAAATATTTTTTTCATCATTGATTGACTTCAGCTCGAGTTTGAATTTTTTGACAATTAGTATACTTTCTCTTGCACGAGAAAGTAAACATTTATAATCGACTGGAAAATATCAGATTCAGAACTGTAAATAAGGCCCTTTATCTTGCATACGAAAAAAAAAATCTACATTCTAATTATGCATATTAATTCCCATTTACAAATTTAGCAATATTCTTTAATATATATTGTTTTATGATTAATTCAAGGGTTTTATTATTGCTGATTTTCGTTGACTCTAAATTAACGTAAGCAACTGTTAAAATATTACTGTGTGAATTATTTCTATACTATAACTATGACATTAAAGCCCAGAAACTCATTCGCAAACTATAGTGTAGGCGTTAAACCACATCCTGATTCACAATGTCTGACAAGCGCAGAATCATATAAATTACACACGATATTCGGTATTTGACTACTCGCATTAGTAATTCTCAACACCACTGTGTGTATTGTTCAGATGAAATGCTTGCTATATCCACCTTTATGCAATTTACTCTCATTGTGGACATTGAAGTACTGTATTAAGTAAAGTAAATGATACGACTGTAGAAAGTGATCTTCAGATAAAATTACTATTAAGGGAATTAATTTAAAATGCTTGATTATCTTAAAGATATCGATGAATTAATGATATGCTCCAGTAAGTGGCATTCGAATTTTTTTTCATTCAATTGAATGTAGAATCCAGTAAATTAAAACTCAATTTAATTACGAATTATAGAATCAATTAAGACAATTTAATTATAAATTATAGAATCAATACTTTTCCTCATAAATAAATAAATTAGGTGACACTGTAGTTACTATCGGTTAAATATTTTAAATTAATCTCAAATATTTATAATTTATTCTGAAATAAATAATTTATTGAAGGCATTTTGTAATGGAAAACATGTAATAATAAAACAACTTATTTAGTTATTAATTATGAAATGCTTCAATATTCGATGCCTTTTTCCTTTCTGGTATACGAAGTATTCAAGCTTGAATACCATACTCGTCAAATAATTCTTCCTCCACAGTTGAATGCATCGCAGTGTTCTGGATCTCTCTCCTTAACAGAGCCAAATAATTTAAAATTATATTTTTCTGCCTATCAAAATTTTTGTTTTTTCGATTATTAAGGAGAATAAAGTTATTAATTTGGATTTCATCACTTTAAATACAGGCTAATCAAGAAATAACAGGAGGTATTTGGAGCCTTGTAGCTAGTTTTATACTGAACTAAATACAGCAAAATTTGGACATCGTACACATTATACTATGAGGATTCGATTAATCAAGGAAAGAAGTTAATACAGGGTGGCCCAGAAGTCATTTTACATTTTGAAAATTAAATAACTTTTTTTCTATTAATATATTTCTTTTTCTCTTTTCAGAATTAAAAAATATAATCCCTGGAAATTTTTGGCATGGATAAGTTTACAACAGAACAACAAGTGAAGATAATTGAATTTTACTTTGAAAATGGACGGTCAATTGTTGCAACGCAAAGATCGTATATGCGCCATTTTAATGTTCGACATCCCCCTAGTAGGCCTGCAATAAGGAACTTAGTGACGCGTTTTCAACAGCATGGCTCTGTAAGTTTTGAAAATATTGAACATTTTGAAAATTAAATAACTTTTTCTTAAATGACTGTATTGACTCTGTTGCAACAATTGACCGTCCATTTTCAAAGTAAAATTCAATTATCTTCACTCGTTGTTCTGTTGTAAACTTATCCATGCCAAAAATTTCCAGGGATTATATTTTTTAATTCTGAAAAGAGAAAAAGAAATATATTAATAGAAAAAAGTTATTTAATTTTCAAAATGTAAAGTGACTTCTGGGCCACCCTGTACTAGGAAACAACGATATGGGAAATTCAGGTTCTGTAAGAGCATAAAGTGTGGAAAACGAATACGTAACTGCCAATGGGAACAGCAAATAACAACACACCAAATACTTAAGAAAAACGTTTATTATAGCAACATAAAAATTAGGTTCAATTTTACTGCCAACCTTTTTTCCCATAACTTCATGTGAAGCATGAGGTTTTCGATGAGGGAAGGTTCGCAACATATTGGAATTTACTCGTTAGGCATGTAACGTTGTTTGATTTTTTAAGGTACCCTAGTAGCCCACAATATTGTATGATATTGATCAATATTTGCAATATTGTAGAACATTGTTTAATGCCATATAATATTGCACAATAATGTACAATATTGGGTAATAGGATGTGCTACCTGGGTAGGAATATCTGGATATACAATGACCTTGATACACAATGACCTTTTAATAGATCCACTATCAGAAATAGTCCTCGGCCTGCTTTCACCCCAAGAATCCTCTTGTTTTAAATCTTTCAATCATTTTTCGTAAGTCAGTTATGGTCATCAGTCATCTACGTAGCTGTTATAACCGCCGGCATTCATGTAGAGCAGCACTGGTATTTCCATCCCGCTGATATAACAGTTCGACTAATAAGGCACATTCACGTAGTGCAGTGTTTCTCAACCTTTTAGTATTCATGGCCCAATTTCCAATTATAATTTTCATCGCGCCCCCCCCCTCCCCACCGCATACAATAAAATGTATACAATAATAATGTATTTTGTGTATTTTGGCGCTAAACCTACATTACAACCTTAATTCTAAACTTTACAAATTACCAAGAATACGTAAATTTATTGAAATTTTGGCAACACCGAACCTCAGCATTGAAATATAAGAATCCTATGCCTTTTTATTGCTCTTACGTCCCGCCATGTCGGGCATTCTCACAGTTTCGCGAGAAGTTTCAATTTGTTTGGAATTTGTCTGGTCAGCTTAAAAGTTAAATTAGGAGCGTGCACAGATGTGAACAAATGTTTTCTCATAGGGAAAAGGAGAAAGTTCTATGACGCCAATTTCAATTCCAGACAGTCTCATTCGAGTCGATCCTTCTATCGCTATTGAATCTATTATGAATGTGTATGTTATATATATTTTCGTGTGATTGCAATTCACCGTATTAAATATTCATGGCAGCAGACTTATGAAGAATCATGGATACATTTTTAAGCGGGATTAAGTGAGCATTAGACGATAGAAAAGCATCAACAAGTACACAGACGAGCGTGGTTCCGAAAATAAAATCAAGAAAATATTCTCAAGAATTCTTAAATTTTGGGTTCACTAGTAATGAATTAAATGAAGAAGAAATGCCCCTGTGTATCATTTGCTCAGATGTAAAAATCCTCACACCATTGGTGAAGAGCTTATTTTGCCAGCCGCAATTGAGATTGTAGAAATTATGTTTGGAGATAATTTTGCAAAACAATTGCAGTCTATACCTCTTTCAAATGATACTGTTGCCCATCAAATAGCTTTCATAGCTGAGGATGTAGAGTGACACCTTTTGTCGAAGTTACTTGACAAATTGTTTTCAATACAACGGGATGAGGCAACAGACAGTAATAAAGGTGCTCATTTCATTGCCTATGTTAGATTTTGTGATGATTTGTCAGTAGTAAAAGAATTGTTTTTCTGCAAACCAATAGAACTCAAAGCAACAGCACTCGCATTATTTGCTATCTTAAATGATTTTATAAACGAGGCAAACATAGAATGGAAAAATTGAGTCGGAATATGCACCGATGGCGCTCGTTCTATGTCCGGAAGATTCCAAAGTATTCAAGCACTTGTGAAACAAAAATCGCCACAGTGCGTCTGGACGCATTGCATGATCCACAGAGAAGCTTTGGCTTCCAAAGAAATGAGTCTTGGTTTGGATATTGTGTTAATTGCGGTTGTAACCGTAGTAAATTATATAAAAATGGGACCCCTGAAATCAAGAATCTTTTTCTCCCTTTGTAAAGACATGGGTGCAGTAGATTCAGCGTTGCTATTTTATTGCTAGGCAAGATGGTTATCACGAGGGGAATTTTTGCAACGTGTTTGTGAATTAAGAGAAGAAATCGTCGTTTTCCTAGAGGAGGAAAACAGACCGGAAGCTGAGAATTTAAGCGATAGTTTATTTGTGATGAAATTGAGCTACATGGTCGACATATTCGAGAAATTAAATAACTTCAATCTTCAACTGCAAGGAGCAAATACACATATATTGGATACGAGTGATAAAGTTAATTCTTTTTGGAATTGTTTAGCAGAAATTTAAAGCAAGAAAACTTAACAATGTTGGCAAATTTTAATGATTGTATTAAAACTTACAAGGCTGAAGAACAACATGTAAAAGTTGTTTTTGTAACCATTGAAAACCATTTATCAATGCTAGCAAAGAATTTTAAAAAGTACTTTCTTGCTGACGACAAACTGATATCAAGTTACAAGTAGGTGAGGGATCAATTTCAAAATACTCTCGAGGGACTCTCAATTGAAGAGGAAGAAACCTTCATAGACTTCACGGGAAACGGCGAAACCAAAAGATAATTTAGTAATAAATCACTCCTTGAATTTTGGCAGGAGTGCATGATAAGTTTTCTGCACTAAAAACAAGGGCATTTCGCATTCTACTACCATTTTCAACATTTTACCTTTGTGAAACTGGATTTTCTGCGGTGGCTTCTTTGAAGACAAAATATAGATCTCAGTTAAATATAGAAAAAGAACTGAGAGTGTCTATTTCTAATATTAAACCCTCCTTCGAAAAGCTTTGCTCTGCAAGATAGACAGAAGGAAGTCACTAATAATTATTAAATTTGTTTTTAATTTAGTTAGTTGTTTTAATTTAATAAGTTAATTATTAAATATGTCGAAATGCATTTTGTTTTGTATGTGTGTGTGTTCTTTCCTTTCAGTCACTTAATCAATTTTTTTTAAATAACATTTTCTCTTGGATATTCTCGCGCCCCCCCCATTAGTGTGCTCGCGCCCCCCTATGGGGGCGCGCCCCACAGGTTGAGAATCACTGACGTAGTGGCAACACCATCAACGGGCGAATTATTGTAGTATGATTAGAATTTCTGAAACTTTTCTGAGTATCCTCAATATCATGTCACAAAGTATCCAAATTGGCAAATTACATTATCCTGCCTTCAATCACAGAGGCAAAGTTTACTCTATCAGCATTTATTGGTATTATTTTTTTTCTTTAAAAATTGATGATACTTTAATGTGTATGATGTCAAAATATTGTTCTATTTCGTTCAGTACATAACATGCTATGGGTTTCTAAACACTTTTTGTTATTTCTTGATCACCTTCTATATATGTTCAAAATTTAATCTTTGGCAGTCACATTTCATAAACCTAACTTCTTGTAAATTTGAGTTATTGAGTTAACAAATATATGAAAAATATACAAACATATGAAATATATATATATTTTATATATACGTTCAATTTTTTCATATATACATTCCAAAATTATATACATTTATATACTGATCATGTGATTAAATCATTTGATTGAAAATTTAATTGCATCTATTTACATCGTTATGTTTTTGTGTTGCCGAGTTTATTATCTGAGTTAAGTTTTCATACATTTATATTAGAAATTTAACTACCCTGTAGTTATAGAAATTAAACTATAAATGAGACAGTAATATAATTCATTAATATGTATATTGAAAATACAAGATAAAAATTTTGACAACAATGCGGAAAATTCGGTGACAAATTCATTAAAAAAAATTCGAATTTTAAAAATTGAGTTTGTTATCGAGTTTTCCGAATTGCTGTCAAAATTTTTATCTTGTGTTTTCAATGCATTTATTAATGAATATTACCCTTTTTTCCAAGTTCTCTAAATTCTACAGTGCTATCCGAAGAATTAAGATGTAAAGACTCTCTTATGATGACCACAAACTTTCACACTTATTCTCTATTAAATTTGTCATGGCAGAGAACATCATGCATTACAATGGCATATAAAAATTATGAAATATTACGTTAATTCGTTATTTCAAAACTGCTTCTCTGAATTTAATGCTGCTGAATGTATTGTGTCATTCTCAGCAAGTGTTGTGGAAGTTAACTCGCTATATGTAGTTAAAAGAGCCCGAAAATTGAATTTGTGCTTTAGACATGCTTGTCTCTATCGATTGAAACAAAGATATGACACAAAAAACACCTGTAGCCACAATATCTCTTATCTAACTTGATATATTTATGACAGTCCATTTTTGAATTAGAGCGTTTACATGTTTCTGAATGTAGAGACAAAGATAGTCAAATCATTGTTAGTGTATACATCTGTCATGCTTTAACAAGTGCCTACATTATAGATCTTAAATCTGGGCATCAAGTAATATCTATCTAGTTATTTTCCTTTTTAAATATCCTTTTAACTTAAATTAACAGCCAGAAAAACTGACAGTCTCTGAACATATTTTACTCAAAATTTGATGGAAATTTGCAAATATGCTATAAAGACCTTTTGCCAAATTTCTATCATGTAGATTACAGCAGTTTTGAGTTACCCCTTTCACAGATTGACGGACAGATTACATTTTCCAAAAAATGCGTTCTTTAAACTCAGGAAGGTGTAAAAATCTCGAGCTCTTATTTGTTGCATTTTAGCTATACTTTATCTATATTAAGTATACGAGAGAACAAAAATATATAGAATCGAGCATAAAAGTTGATATAATAAATATATTAAAAACTTATAAATAAATAGAACCCCAAAGTTATTAAATTATAGCATTATTATAATGCCACGAACTTTGTCCTTTATGAGATATATCCTTATTTCTCCTGTTGATTATTGCCATTCTGTTTACATAAACTCTTAATATAATTCAGTAGTTTATTTATTATAGCCTTTAGAGATTTGAATACTATAGAAGAATAAGGAAATTTAATTTTTCCATCATTCTAGCGAACGTCAAATTGAAACGAATTTATTTTATTCCAAGAATACGAAATGAAAATTTGCATGGTTCCGAATAGAGAAATTAAGGGAAATATTTTCATTCCAAGAGATTCATGCACACTTACTCTCAGGCGAAATGTTATTCTTTAAACTTCAGAGCATCTTAGAATCAAATTAAAAATTCCTATTTCTATGGAACAACTGCTGTGTAAATAAATTGGCTCCGGTAAGGGAAAGCAAGCTTGTCAATTACCTGTTGCTTTCTGTAGGGCTTAAATTTTAACAGAACTGGAGATACGTGATTAGATCCAAACAATGCATGCAAATTCAGCAATTATATTTTATTCATGAAAAGCTAAAAGCATTTCCTTATGCGCACTGAATGGCCAAATTGTTAGGAGGTTTAGATCGGTTTAAATAACTTAAAATTTGAATCCACCAGAAGCACATGCGATGATATAATAAATTCTATCTTTTTGTTATTCTAAATAATAAGTAAGCACTGAAACTTTTCTTTTATGGATATAAAAATATGCGAAATGAAATTATAGATTTCGCAAAAACGTCCAATTTTGAATTATCTACGAAATGGTCAATAGACATTTTTATGACTTATTTTGAATAACTTTTGTTCCGATCTCCAAGAAATGGATTAAAAGACAAAGAATGACATTAAAAAAGCGAAAAAATGACCAACAATCATTTGTAAGCGAAAGAGAAGTTATTAAATGACATGAATTATGCAGTAACACAAAAGCCACAGTTTATCCAATACAATACAATACTTCACTAAGAATAATTTTAATAACATGGGCAATTTTGATATAACAGATAAATCTTCAGTTATGGTACAAAGCTTAACAGACCTCCAATTATAATATAAAGCTTAGTAGATTAGCAATTTGAATATATATTTTAATAAATCTTCAATTTTGATATAATGTTTAACAAAGTTACTACTTTGTTATAAAGGTTAGTAGACCTAAGATTTTGATATATATCTTAACAAACTTTCAATTTTGATATAAAGCTTAACATACCTACAATTTTGGTATAACTTTTAATTTAAAAAGTTAGAGACCAATGAAGTTAAGACGAATTTTGAAAAAGAAAGAAAAAAATAAATAATTTTGATGTAACGCTTTCGAGACCTACAATTTCGGTGTATAAACAAAAATAAAAAAATTACACTAAACATGAAGGACATACAATTTTGATACGAAACTTAAATTACCTACAATTTTGACCTAAAGGTTAAAATACCTACAAATATGGTATAAAGCTTAGCAGATCAATTTGATATAAAACTTATCAGAACTACAGCTTGTGGTATAAAGCTTAACAAACCTTCAATTTTGTTATAAAACTTAACGGACCAACAATTTTGGTGTAAAGTGTAGCACATATTCAACTTTTGATTTAATGCTTAAATTACCTAGATTTTTAGTAAAAAATTTAGCAAATCTCCAATTTTGATATAATACGTACATACCAAATTTCTTTAGTCGGTTATTTTCATTTTGAATAAGCCTATGGAAAAGTAAATATAGATAAATGTACTATTACCGAAATCGGGCTTTAAAAATTTGGACATTTCAAGACAATATTTTCATGTTTGCAATAGTTTTCCGTGTGTTTATTTGGTATTAGAGAATTCGAAAATTTAGCCTTTAAAAATTGTTGTTCATTACTTTGTAGCACAGTTACAGGTACACAATTTCTTTTAGTTTACAGCAAAAAAAAAAAAAATTAGTAGGATTTTTTTATCGCTGTAATTCAAGAAGATTTATAAATATATATTATAATAAATTTCAGCGCATTCTGCAGCCCATAATTTGCATCCGCTATAAAGGTGCCCCACAATAGCATTCATAGAATTCACATTTACAGATCATTTTAATTTACCGGCTATTTCGCTCACGTACTTTACTTTGAGTTTCATCTAAGGGTTCTAATAAAGGTTTTATTGTAAATGTTCTTGTAATCTACAATGTAAAGGCGAGTTTACATTTTTTTGCTTTTCTATTTTATGAGAAGCTTCAAAAAATTGGATATGGAAATTTTCAATAGTTTTGGAACCTACTTGAAAGCGAAAAAACTAGTTTTACTTTCTTCTGTATAATGTAGGTAAATATAAAGTATTTTAATCGTCAAACAATTTAAACTCAAAATTTTGATAAAATCTCAACATTGTAGACTTTTCTAAGTTCTGAAAATGCATTTTTGGAATCATGTGTGTCTATTTATCAATCCATACACTTCTCTGTGAACAAATTAACTCAAAAACGCCTTGAGCTAGATGTATAAATCAGGATTTTACACTATATTTGTAGATTTCAATATATTAAAAAAGAAATATATTCTGTCCGTCTGTCATTAGTATTCAAGTAATCACAGTATCCTTGAAACGTATAGAAATTGATGAATAAATATTGGTGTAAAAGTTATCATCGAAAATATTGATTCATAGTAAATTTTTCTGGAAAGTATCAAACAATTGCCTTTATGTTTGCTTGCAAATAAGCGTAATAATTCAGAAACGAAAAGATTTTAACAAACGGAATTCAGTATGTAATCGTATGTTTGCAATTGTAATTTGCTATCTAATTTTGGTTTTAATCAACTGGGAACAAAGGGGGCCAAATACAACGCTATTTTCAAGTGCAATGCAAATACCGTGCCAGAAATCAATCACAAAAATAATCCCTAAGGATCATATGATATATTCCTTATTCATATTTCTTTAATGCGGAGGTGAAATTTTTGGACTTAACTGGGGAGGTTCGGTCTATAAGACCTGCATTTTATTTCACTGACATTAATTTTTCTAACGAATACATCAGTATGAAAATCTGCTCATATATTCTGCAGATATTTTTCTTGATATATAAATATGTTTTATAAGTTTTTAATATAATTGTTGAAAAAGAGTTGGAACGCACATTTTCTTCTCAAATTACATGTTACAACAAACAGTTCTCTGGAGAAATCATATTACTTTTTACTTATAAATTACATTTATTTTTCCAGGGTACAAAGGTATATAGGAAACAATATAATGGAAAATTGAACAATTATATGAAAAGAAGGGCAATGGGTAAAATGAATCTTTATTTATCGGCTTGTATGACTGGTTTTACAGGTCATTTTAAACAAAAAGTTTAAGAACTAGTATAAAAATCAACCTATTATTCTATACATAATTCTCTTGGTATTTTGATATATTTTATAAATTTTCAGAATGCATTATCCCAAGAAAAATTAATTAAGTTTGAACATATATATCAGAACCAGCTGAAAGCGAATTTTCATCGAAAAACTCTTATGTACAGCTATCCCTATCACTAAAGTCTCTGTCTGCCTCACTTAAAAGTGTCTGGAGAATTGCTTCATAATAGGAGCAGTACATTGGATGATATTTCGAGACCTAAGTCTTAGCCCCATCTGCTAAGCATTGTTTATCACTGGGACACTAACAGGGAAGTGCGGTCTCAAAGACCACGTTTAAAGAAATAACTGAATTAATTTTAAAAAGTGAAAGATTTCTGGGAGTTTTGAATTATTTATCCCCTAAAACCAATCGAAAAAGTACACGGGTATTGAAGGTCACAAAACAAGAAGCTACTGAGTCAATCAGTTCAATTGAGATAAAAAAATTAGGGGTGACCGAAAGTCATCACTAGGTATCTCACAGACCGCACGTCCCCAGTTAATGGTTAAAAATACTATATTCAAACAACGATCAATATTTTTATCAAAGACATGCAAGGCATTTATGGACTAACCAAGATCCATAATTTTATGCGGGAGATGGGGAATAACATTTTTATTAAAATGTCTGCGAGAAAGTTTTGAATAAATTATGTTATGGTTGGTAGGAATGAATTTCGCTAGTCTGTGAATCTGACACTTCAAAGCAGTAATAAATGAGGATTTTTTAATATAATCTTTACTTGAACTCTACATTGTTACAGAACTCCCCCAACTATGTCTGTAAAGTTAACAGTGTATTGGGTCATTAATTCTTGCAGTGAGTGAATAGAGATGCACATATAACAGGTCTCAGTAAGAAACAACCACTGTACTAAAAAGAAATGGAGGATGCGCTGACAAGAAATACACATCCGAGATGCAGACAAGCAATACACAGCAGCACTTCTCGTAAACAGTAGTACGAAAGCAGCACAGCAATTATAAGCAGCTTGAAGAAATCAGGCAAAGAGTCGAGTACTAACCAGAACTGAACTCAAAAGATTTACAAATCAAGACTTACAATTGGTCTCAAGGCCTTTTACAATGAGATGACTTAATCCTGACCGATCAAATAAAAGAGTAGCATTTCAGAAAAGTCGTTTATTTACAGCCATATATGACATAAGGAAGATTGTTGTATTCTCTTTTAAAATATTTGATATTTTCACTATATGGAAGTTGATGATACTTACACAACATTCGAAGGTTGAAGGTTTACCGTGAAATGAGTTCTCCATCAATTCGAAGAAAGAACACGACAAGATATTAACAGGGTGTTAGTCAGCACGGCTACTCCAGGATGGAACTTAAAATGCAGCAGTCCGCAATCCAAAGCGTTTCTTCTCCTTCAAAGGAAAACGCTGCACTTTATCTCTGTCCAATCTCCGTATCTTACTTTCCACTGGTCCATTTCAGCTCTCTATCACCCAATAGCAGTTCAGAAGATTTGCCCTCATCTGTGGCTCTAGTCTGGCGTGGGAAGTGATCATCCATCATGCGTTCGTTCTTGCAACTGACGGTTATGGAGCACATTTTAAAGATAGTCCCTTCACAATGAGACCAGGTGGCTGGACATTCCAAGGTGCGAGAAATTCCTTTCAAACAATGAACCACTCGTGTGGTTCTTCGGATGAGCACTAATAAACATATGCGATGACCACTCGGTGATAAGGAGATCCCCATTTAGCAGTTTGGACTCATTTAACAATTGAGACTTTTAACAAATGGCTAAAAATACCGCTTAACACGAATGGGACAGATGAATGTTACAATAGTTCTCTAGACATGGCAGAGAAGGTTCTCAAATAGTCAAACATATCTTGGTTCATATTGGTTCTATCGACAAAATGCTTAAAGAATCAAGCATTATCTATTTTATCCCCAAAATCGTTGCCTAGCCCTGATTCAGCATCCAACAAAGTTGATCCCAAAATGGACTTTCCAGTGATTGAACTTGAAAGATTACAGATTCCTTACAATATATTTCAATTTAAAATTGAGCAAAACATGCTGAGAGAACTCTTGCCTATCATTTTAAACCAGATATAAGGGCTTTATGTTAATATATTTTCACAACTAATTTAAATGTATTTTATAATATTCCCCGTCTTGTTTTCTTTATACATACGTGTGTAATACGTCGTTAAGCACATTTCCGAGGTGCATACAATTTCCTCTTCTTAATTAATAAACTTTAATGAGAGTCTTTTCTAAACTTTCACGAATAATTTAAAATAAAACACTTATCCCTTCTCCCCTTCCCCTATTGCTCATTAAATTATGGTCCTTGGTTAAGTTTCAGAATGTCTTTCTTGAGTTTTTCAATCAATAGTAACGTAATATTGATGTTGGGCGAATTTAGCTTTTTATCGCATTGATCGTTTGAGTGAAATTTTTTCAATCAATCTTAGTGATTTGGCTATAAATACCCAAAATTCAAATTTTAGTTTTACATCCTTGATTTCCACCCGATTGAAATAACAATGTAACATAATTACAATAATAGTTACAAAATATCATACTAAATTGCTTTTATGTTTAAACTAAATTAATGTGTATGTGAGTTATTGCATTTACATACTTGCAAGTCAATAGAAAATTAAACATGATGAGTTTGGTTTCTTGATGTGTTATCTAAACTTTAGATGAAAAA
>JAPMOQ010047130.1:742-19554 GCA_026543055.1 Argiope trifasciata
AAACTATGCTATTAAGTATAAAATAAATAGCATTTCTTTTATAAAATCCAATGTTTTACCTTTGGATACTGCTGTATTATCTCTATTTGCTTCAGTAAATCGTTCTAGGACATGATAATAATAAACAAATGTATACTCAAATTATTTCAAAAACTGTATATACATAGCTTTAACTGAATCCCTTTTAGTTTCCCAAAAAGTAGAGAAAAGCACATAAAAGTTGCAATATTCATTTTTTTTTTTTGCAATATACACTGCTGGAAATGGTATCACAATCTAATAAATTTTAAAAATGTATGATGTGCAAGACATATAAATTGTCTGTGGATTTAGGGCATCTTTTCTAAATTGTAAAATTTAGTACTTTCCCATCGATTTGCTATCTTTCCCTTACGCTTATCCTCTATAATTCTTAATATTTCAATGCAGTTCACTTAATCTTTTCAAAAGAGTTTTTGCTAGTCTTTCTCCAGTCAGATTGATTACTTTAATAAACCCTATATAAACATCTAATTTATATTTAATCTTTTCTCTTCAATGTTTTCAAACCTAATAATTGTTGAAGTGCATTTTTTCTTAATGAAAAAAAAAATCAAGATTATAATCCATATGGATACAGCTGTAAGTGGATGAATCCATATATTTTAATTTTGCAAAGGATTTCATTTCAATAACACAGGAATATTTTGTTCATTTGATCACAGTGCTAAATGATGCCCAATTCCAATTTTCGATTTTTTTAAAATTCAGTTTATATTATCTATTAGCACAACGTTGTATTTACTAAATTATTCGATTAAACAGACAAAAATTTTCAATATTAGGTGCTCCTATTATTTTCATGGTTTTCACGAAATGAAAGGTTGTTACATGATAAATATAGAATCATAAAAACAATTCTTTGAAGCAGTAATTTAAGCCGTTCCATTTTTTATTCATATAAATTTATTTTGTTTTCATCTACAGTAAAATAAAAAAAGTTTATTTAGTAATTTTTTCCAACCAATAAAGGAATTAAAGTGACAAATAAAACATTCATGATTCTGAATTACAGTTGACAGCTCTCTCCAGCTATTATAGCCATCTATAAATTTTGTAACTGTCCTCTTTTTCCCTTCATCTCTCTCTTTTCATTTTCGAGCAAAAATTGGGGAGTCTTCGTTTTCAAATAAAATAACCTGCTACAAAAAATTAACTAGTTTTCTCTATTTGGCTTTTTTTTAAGTATAAGAAGTGGAAAATGAATTTGTATCTTTTGTCAGTTTCAGATGTTGTCAGTGGTTTTTTATATTCATTATTTTCGCGAATTCCTGTAAATGGATTTTAACATTAACAATATCCCACCATCTATTTATTATTGTTATGTATTCTGCTGTTTCTTTGTAGTGTGGGAACGCATATTTCTCTCCCAAACTGATTAGACTTTCAGGTATAAATTTATTGAAAATTTTAAGTACTAATTTGAAATTTTGTTTTTCTAAATTATTGGGCTCCAATGCTTTTAATGATAAATTGTATGCATATTTAACGATGTTATCCTTTTCAGTTTCATATAATAATTTTAATGTTTTGAAAGATGCTGTATTGAAATCAACTTTACTGTCAGGTTTACTGCTGGAAGCCTGAATTATTTCACCATTAGAGTGAATGGCATTTTCATTAGCTTCTAGAACACTTTTAGTGCAATTTTGTGAATTTTTTCCTGACATGGTTTCTTTAAAATTTGGGTAAAACATACACTTACCAACATTCTTCTGATTGATCCAGTTATTACGAATATTTTTCAATAAATGTACAGTATCTATCATGAAAAAAAGAGGTCGTTCTTTATTTACAGGATGTGGATAAACAATTGAATATGGACGTGAAGGTGAAGCGAACTGAGACATTGCTTTTTGATTAATCGAATTGTTGTCTGTTACCACACATATCACTTTAAAACCAATGTTTTCTAATCCAATGATAATTTTTTTAATGAATGTATGTAGAACGTCTGCTGCTATTTTGTTTACAGGAAGAATGTGAACAACATCTTTATATGACGATGAAATACTACTTATCATGAAAGTCATAACACTTGAGGCGGCATTTTCTGAATTGTAACTTAAACCTGATATATTTCCCCCTTTGTAATCAAAGTAGGGTTTGATGTGCATTTCATCTATTTGAAGAATCACGTTTTTATCAGAAGATACTATGAATTGTAATTTCTGCTTAATGTATCTTAAAAAATGCAATTCATTCTGCTCTGACTGAGGGCAAGTGTTGATAGGTATGCATATATTTCTCAAAGTCACAGGATGTGGTAACAAAATATAACCGGACTTTCTGACAAATTTATATGCATGTGGTGCCATTGAATAAAATAATGAGCAGAATATCATCATTTCAGTAGAGTACCTTTTACTATGCTCATTTTGAATAAGCAAGGCAGATTGCTCTTTCATAAATGTTATAACGTTGGTTAAAATTTCTTGGGTTATATTTAAATTATCCATGAAATCATGAATTTGGGAAATAATATCCGAATTCAGCAATGAGTTATTTTTCTTCATTTCTGGCAGATGCTCTAATATTTCATTTAAATTGTTAATGTTATGGATTTTTATTGGTAGGGAAGAAATGTTTGGAATACTTGACAGGCTTGTTTTTCCAACAAAAGCTGAAACCTCTAATACATCATTTATTACAACAGACAATGCAATTTCAGGACCAGAACTTAATTCAATATTTACAAATAAAATTTTGTTTTCTTTATGAATGACATTCCAGAAATTTTTCAAATTTACTAATGAAATGCGCTGTTTTAATTCTTCCAAATTTTTAAATTCTCTTGTTTCATCGTATTTCTTTTTTTCTGTTATACTTTCCTGGAGAGCTTTCTCTATATATTGTTGCTCTAATTTCATCTTTTTTATTTCGGGATTTTCCCTTTGAAATGTTGAAGATGACATGTAAGAGGCACAATTTGGCATCTGAGACGGAATTGCTCCAGTGACTAATCTCGGATATTTAAGAGGGGCACTTAATAATTTTCCTGACTTCGAATCAAATAAACTAGTTTCTCTTTCAATATCATTTCTTTTAAAATGTAATTCACAGACCTACAGTAAATGAAATAATTCGTAAATATTGACTTCTTTAAAGTTTAATTTAAATACAGTAACAAATATACAACATAAAACTATATATAATAATAAGTACGGATAATTTTTAATTTGTTTACTCTCAGGTATTTATCGCTGTTATATAATAAAATTTAAATATGAAAAAGCTGTTATACATGCAATAGTCAACAAAGCATGAAAACATAATTGTGGAAAATATTCTAATTATTGTTGGCAGTAATATTTCCTACATTACAGCTGTTCACGCGCATTTCTCCATCTCGCTCAATCTCGTGACTCAATGCAATTACGTGTCGCGAGCTGTATATATATTTATTACTGTGTTGTTCTATCAATTTATAATTGTGTTTTAATAAAAGATGGTTGTTTTTTAAATTGGTGTGATTTTATTTGAGGAGTATTATTTTAGAGATCCTTAATCCAATGAATGTGTTATGAGGAATATTCATATGGTCCGTCGATGTGTTGAGTGAAGAAATAACATTTTTAATTAACATTTTGGTCCGTATGCGAGCCGGAGAAAGAGGTGCGACTTTTTGGAATTTTGAATGGCTAGTTTGACTTTCGTTGGAATCAAGAGGATCAAGATATGCGATAGAATTTAATAAGGTGATATCTTGGAAATATTTTTTGGAGTATTGAGTTATACAATTTCGGATAAAGATATTAAGGTGAGATATTCATAATTATTGTGATTTAACTGTGGATTATTTGTTGTTTATGTGAAATTGAATTTGAGATTTTGTATTGATATTATATTGTGTAAGAAATAGTTGTAGTCTGTTGATATTGTTATGAGAATTTAGTTACTTTGCTTTAGGATTAGTTATTTCTGTCAATGTAGTTCGTGTGTAGTATTCATGTGTAGAAAGTAGCATTGCTGATAAAGTTGGTTTCTGGTTCGGTTGGTTTTAGAACTCTTGCATCGGATTAGAATTGGTAAATCCCGTCTGTGTATTTTGTTGTGAAAAGTGTTATCTAAGTTTGGAAATAGTGTGTCTGACTAGGTTTGGTCTCATTTTTCGAATTCATAGTGTGTGTTGTAGTTCGATTCGGCAGTTTCCTTGTGATTGCACATTAGCAGTAAAAAAGAGATATAATTTGTGAGAGGTTGTATGTAAAAGTTATTTTCACTTATATCAACCATGCCTTTGAGTACTAAGTTAAAGAAAGAGGAGTTGCGGATTATCGCTGAAGAGTTAGGGCTTTCCGTTCCTGATAATGCGAAAGTAATTCAGTTGAGAGAGATGATTGAGAAAAGTGAAGTGTTTAAAACACAAACTGAAGTAGTTCAGGGTCTAGTAGATCAAGTAAGAGCCGATACTCAGGCAAAGATGGCCGATGCTCAGGCAAAGATAGTGCAAGAAAAAGAAAAAATTGAAAGAGAAAAAATGGAAAATGAATTTAAGTTAGAACTAGAAAGGTTAAAATTGAGTCAAATAGAAAAAGAAATAGAGTTAGAAAAGGTTAAAAACGAGTCATTAAATAATACACAAAATACTGAAATCATGGATTCGAATTCATCAAGTGTTGAATTAGAAAGCTTAATAAAAAGTATTAAAACTTTAACTATCCCTGTACCATGTAAATCGGAATCCTTTAACTTATTTTTCAGCTCTTTGGAAAAAACATTCCAAAACAAAAATGTTTCGGAAAATTTGAAAGCAGAAATTCTGTTGAATATTTTGGGTGAAAAAGTCAGTCATCTGCTGGTTTACATTAATCAAGAAGATTTAAATGATTATAATAAAATTAAAACTTTAGTTTTAAAGGAATTTGAACCCACCCCTCAGGAATGTTTAAATAACTTTAAAAAAGCTCAAAAATCCCCGTCCGAGAGTTTTGTTCAATTTGCATCCAGATTAAGTGCATCTTTTAACTACTATTGTCAGTTGCGTAAAGTGAAGGATTTCCAATCTCTATGCGAGCTTATCGTTTCTGATAGAATTTTTGAAACTCTTGATCGAGAATTAATGACTCATATTGCGGTAAAACAAGGTGAAAATTATTTTAAACCTCATGATCTCGGTCGAGAATGTGACATTTTCTTATCATCGAAAAGTAAATGTAAAAGCGAGACGAATAATAAGATCGTGGCAGGGGATACAAAAAGAATTTTGGGAAATAAATCGCAATTTCTAAATTGGCGTTCTGATAAATCCGTTTCTAAAGTGTTTGTGTCAGAAGTAAAAAATTCAAAGTGTGTTATGTGTAAGAATAGTGCTAATCATCCTCTTTATAACTGCCCCCAATTTAAGAAACTTTCTGCAAGGGAAAGAGTTGATGTAGTGAAACGGAATGCTTTGTGTTTTCGTTGTTTGTTACCACATAAAATTCGCGATTGTCGCTCTAATAGAAATTGTTTTTGTGGCAGATCTCATAATCGAATGCTCCATTTTCCGCGAGAGGAAAATAGTACTAATAATTCACAGTCTGGAAATATTTCTATTCGTCAAGCAGTTTATGACGAGGAAGTAGCTCCAAACCAAACGTTAAAGGAAACGGCGGATAATGCCCAATCAAAGATAGTTGCTACGAGTTATCAAAAGAGCCAAAGTAAGAATGTCCTTCTTAGTACTGTTCGTGCCTTGGTTCGAAATAAATATTCAGAGTTTGTGGAGGTTCGATGTTTATTGGACGTAGGAAGTCAATCTTGTTTATGTACGAAAGCTTGCGCAGAAAGACTGCAGTTGAAGTTGGAAAAAATAAATACTATTGTTTCATGTGTGAATGATGCTAATATGGTGGTTAATAATTGTGTAAAAACTACGGTTACAAACAAGGATAGGAGCTTTGAGCGAGAATTGTCGATGTTAGTAGTAAACAAAATTACTGATGTTACCCCGAACAAGGTCATTGATTTAAATATGGATGTATTAAGGTTTCCATCACTGGCTGATCCTAGTTTTAATATCCCAGGAAACATAGACTTACTTTTAGGAGCTGAAGTATTTTATGAATTATTGAGACCTGGACAATTTCGGGATGTGAATTCATCATTGCTGTTTCAGAATACAGTTTTCGGTTATGTTGTCAGTGGTAGCGTAGATGAGGTGAGGGAGAACAAAGTTCATTGTGGGTTGATTTTAGATGTTGATTTGAATCGTACTATGAGAAAATTCTGTGAAGTTGAAAATGTGGATAATGAGGTCACTAAGAGTCAGGAGGCCTTGTTGTGCGAAGAGCATTTTGTAACAACCCATAGCAGGAATGAGGAGGGTCGATATGTGCTTACAATGCCTTTGAGGGAGGACCCGTCTTGCTTGGGACATTCAAATGCCATTGCGGTAAAAGGACTTAATTCGTTGTGGAATCGTCTGGCGAGGGATTCAGAGTATTTGTCGTTACATTCAGGTTTTATGAGAGAATATGAGGAGTTGGGACACATGGAGAAAGTTAATGAGACAACTGAACCATCTTCCTCTTATTATATTCCACACCATGGAATCTTGCATCCAGAGAAGTTGACGATTCAAGAAATGACTAGTATTAACCAGTGGCATCATGTATCCTCGGAGCAAAATCCAGCTGACATCTTATCACGAGGAATAGACCCAGAAAAACTTATGACTTGTGAATTATGGTGGAATGGACCAGAATTTCTTGATGATAATAGCTATCCTAATCAACCGGTTCCTGCATCAGAAGCTGATGAAGAGTTTATGGCTGAAATTAAGAACAATTCTAAGAACTTTAAAATTTTTAATATTATTGAAGGACATTTAATTTATGAATTAATTCAGCTTAGTAATAATTATATGTCTATTTTACGTATTTTTAGTTACATTTTTAGGTTTTGTGACAATGCTCGAAATCCACTTGGGCGTAATACAGGTCCTCTTACCAGCAGTGAGTTGAGAAAAGCTGAGAATTTCTTAATTAAAGCATTGCAGCATCAAGAGTTTGCTGCCGATATTCAAACCTTGCAATTCAAAGGATTTGTTTCTCCAAACAGTAAGTTAAAAAGCCTCAACCCGGTTTTGGATGGTGATGGTATTTTGAGGGTTGGAGGCCGACTAGAAAATTCAAATTTAAGTTTTGTGTCAAAACACCCAGCTATCTTGCCAAAAGGTAATAAACTTACTATGATAATTTTAGAGTATTATCACAAGAAGCATTTGCATGTCGGGGCTTCAAATTTACTATGTATTGTTCGAGAAAAGTTTTGGCCCCTAAGTGGTCGTACAATGTGTCGTAAGATAATTCATCAATGTATCCCATGTTTCAAATCAAAACCCATTGTGTCTAGTCAATTAATGGGCAGTTTACCTAGGGACCGAGTTTTAGCTGATTTTCCTTTCAATTGTACTGGTGTAGACCTTTGTGGTCCATTCATGATTAAATATAATCATCAACGAAAAAGTACATTACATAAGGTGTTTGTATGTGTATTTGTGTGTTTCGTAACAAAGGCTACCCATTTCGAGATTTTGTCAGACTTGACATCTGAGTGTTTTATAGCTTCGTTAAAAAGATTCATTTCCCGGAGAGGCAAATGTGCAAAATTATACTCTGACAATGCAAAAAATTTTAAGGGAGCCAATAACCTAATTAAAAAGTTTCTTGAGTTGGTGAAAAATCCCGATGAAATTCTGGCTAATTATTTGGCTGCCGAAGGAATAGATTGGAAATTCAACCCTCCAAGAGCACCGCATTTTGGTGGGCTTTGGGAGGCTGCTGTCAAATCGTTCAAATTTCATTTTGTTAGAGTTTCGAGGGGAGCTAATTTAACATTTGAGGAATTCCTAACATTAACAATACAAATCGAGTCAATTTTGAATTCACGCCCACTCTATCCATTATCAGCCGATGCAGATGATTTTGGAGTTCTAACCCCTGCTCATTTCCTGATCAATAGACCGATGAATTCAATTATCGAACCTGATTTAACTAGTTTTAAAGAACATGAACTAAAAAAATGGCAACGAGTTACAAAATTAGTTCAGCAAATTTGGAAAAAAATGGCACCGGAGTTACCTGAACGAATTACAGCAAAGAAACAAATGGGTATTCGAGAAAGAAAATGTTCAGGTAGGAGATCTCGTGTTGCTGGTAGAAGACAACTTGCCTACTCATAAGTGGGCTCTGGGTAGAATTATAGAAATCTATTGTGGGGGAGATAAAAAAATTAGAGTGGTTCAGGTTAAGACCCAATTTGGTACGTTTAAAAGGGCAGTGAGTAGGGTATGTGTATTGCCCATGCCGAAATGACTAATGTAAAAACATTGGAGAAAAGTGTGGATTGCTGTTCAAATAATTTTATTAATTTCTAAAAAAAAAAATTGTTATTTGTAATATTATGTATTTGGTTGAATGTTTGAAACATGTCAACGGGGGGAGAATGTTCACGCGCATTTCTCAATCTCGTGACTCAATGCAATTACGTGTCGCGAGCTGTATATATATTTATTACTGTGTTGTTCTATCAATTTATAATTGTGTTTTAATAAAAGATGGTTGTTTTTTAAATTGGTGTGATTTTATTTGAGGAGTATTATTTTAGAGATCCTTAATCCAATGAATGTGTTATGAGGAATATTCATATGGTCCGTCGATGTGTTGAGTGAAGAAATAACATTTTGAATTAACAACAGCATTTTATGAAATAATTTTTTTATAATGCACTTAATTAAAATCACGAATAATATATATTACTGAACTGTTAAGTTTCTAAAGCGAAAATACAGTAACAAATATACAACATAAAACTATATATAATAATATGTACGGATAATTTTTAATTTGTTTACTCTCAGGTATTTATCGCTGTTATATAATAAAATTTAAATATGAAAAAGCTGTTATACATGCAATAGTCAACAATGCATGAAAACATAATTGTGGAAATATTCTAATTATTGTTGAGAGTGATATTTCCTACATTACAGCATTTTATGAAATAATTTTTTTATAATGCACTTAATTAAAATCACGAATAATATATATTACTGAACTGTTAAGTTTCTAAAGCGAAAATAAATGACTCTTCATTTAGAAATATTTGACATTACTTTAAAAAAACTAAATGAGCTTACCCTGCTATGCGGAGATGGATAAAATCCTTCACGATGTATTGCATTTAACCATTTCTTTTTAAGCTCTTCATTTTTAGGAAAGGCAAAAACACTTACTCTTGGGCCATTCCTGTAATTTCCTTTACAGTTTGGAACACAACAGATCAGAGGCATTTCTATTCCTGATATTTTGTAAATCCAAATGCAAATGATTTTCAGTATATCCAATTTTTCTTGCAAATTAGAAAAAGCGCTTCTTGTTTACGCAAACACAGAAGGACCACTGGCTAAAAAATGGCGTGGGTGGGGAAGAGTTCGTTTCTTATCAGTGAAACTTGAAGAGGGTGAAATTCTTCCCTCGGCCCCCAAAATTACTCCCACATCCTGTAACCTCTCGGAACGACGTCATCAATTTCTGTGACGTATGTATTCTGGCCTTGTTATCGGAAGTCGTGTAACTGGACGACAAAGGTGATATTTAAAGTATACGACGAAATACATCAAGAACGCTTGCATTACTATGCTTGAATTCTCTGAATTATTCAGTCACAGTCTAAGTATGCTAAATATAGTTCTCAAATAAAAATCAATAAATTTTAAAAGAAAATGTAAAACAGAAATTCCATTCTAAAAATTTACACCTAAACTTAATTATTACCATCACAAACGATTCTAATTGTTTTAAGAGAAGCTGATAATTTAAATGTACATTTCAAATGATTAATAGCACATAAGTCAATAAGAGAATTTAACAATTGATAACTTTCCAATTTTTTGAAATTAAATCTGTTCAAAGCTTTTGAACTTCTGGGAATGAAAGTTTCTGAAGAACATATACTGCATATATTAATGTAAATTTATTACTACGTACATTAATGTAAATATTTTTTTAAATCTGTTTTATATTTTATCAATAGATTTGTAATTAGGGTTTAATAAATAGTGTCACTAGAAGAAAATTAAATTTGAATTCAGCTAATATCACCTACAAATTTTCGCAGATAAAAAGAATCAGTTGGCAAAATATTAATATACTTCTGATTTAGTAAGCTATTTATTTTATGCACCGTGTAATAACAATATTTCATATATAAAATTCAAAGTCGTATAATGAACAAATAATTTATCTTTATCTGAGCAGATTTTTTATTTAAATGTAACAGCATTGAAATTAAATCGACAATGATAAACAGAAAAGTTTAAATTTGTAAAAGAAATATATAGCACAGAAAATTAACATTCGTAGTTGGAATCTTTTCTTACTGCTTACGTCATTTCAAGATTTGTTTTTATAACTATTCCCATCTTACAAATCATTTCAATACTTTTAACACCATTTAATTGTACTCCATACTTAAGAAACAATAATTTTTTTAAAGTTCCTATATTTAAGTAACATACATTTCAGTGTTCAAACTTACTGAATTAAACAAACGAATTAAGAAGAAATAAAATGAAAACTAATGAAACCAAAATTCTTTTGTTTAATGCAAATCGTTATATTCATGTAAAATAATTCATTTATCAAAATCTAGATTATTGTTCCAAAGTCGATATAGTATTTATATGAAAAAAATATCATTGGTCATTAATTTTTATCATATTTTTTGAATAAACTCCTTGAAAAGCAATTCATGCTTCATAAAAAACCAAGTGGAAAGTATCGCATGAAATGGTATTAAACAACATTAAGTATTCGAAATTTTGTTAAGTATGTTAACTCTCGCCAAATCTGACACTTTTAGATAACGTTTAAACTGTTGCAGCCTCTTCTAAAACTCATCTTTTACTGTAACACAATCCCATTGTAAGTGAGACCATTGATTGACAGTTTTATGAGTCGTACGCAAATGGGTGTACGAAAGATTCATACAACCAATATATCTTGTCTCGGAATATAATTAGAAATTATATTTTTACTCGGATTAATTGCTCACATGTCTTTATTTAGAATATTACGTTGTTAAATTTTGTTAAGTTTGCTGTTACAAATAAACAGTTCAAAAAGACAACCAGCTCGTCATTCCTTGGAATCTCGTATATTTAATTAGGTGATACCATTCATTTATTATTTATTTTTTACTAACATATGAAATATCTAATAATTATTAGGTTGGTGCGTATGAAATGTCGGATTCTTAAGTGATTGTGTAAAACTGCATATCTTTCTTCAAAAGCTGTTTATTCAATCAAAATATGCTCCATTCGCTTCAATACACTTCTCCCAACGAGATTTTAAAGCGTAGATGCCTGTCTTAAAAAAATTTTGGTCTTTAGAATTAATAAACTCTGATATCGAGTTTTTTAGACTGTCTTCATTTTCATAGTGTTTGCCCCTTAAAAACAGCTCTAAATGCTTGAAAAAATGAAAATCGGTCGGCGAGAGATCCGGTGAATAGGGTGGATGCTGCAAAACTTCATATTCCAGTTCGTTCCAGCTTATTTCGCTCTGTCAGTGCGTGCGGTACCCACTTGTCCATCTTCTTAACCTTGCCAATCTCAGAAAGGTGTCTCAATATCGTTGTAGGGTCAACTTTCATCCTGATAGCAAGTTCCCTCGTGGATACGGCTGGATCCGCTTCCACTAGAGCCTTCAGGTCATCATTCTTCACAGACGTTTTGGGTCTTCCGCGCGGCTCATTTTGCAGTGAAAAATCGCCAGTCCGAAATTTTTCGAACCAACGCTGCACTTTCCGATCGTTAACCGTATTCTCCCCAAACGCTTGGTTTATGTTGCGTGCAGCTTTTGCAGCACTATTACCAAGTTTGTACTCATATAAGAAAATGACGCGAATGTCGGCAGAATTCATATTGGCAATAAACTCAAAAGAAATAACAAAAGGGAAGACCTTCGAGAAAACCTATTTTGCTGAAATGAGTCTCTGGCAATGGACAATACGACTATGAATGAGGTTATGCCAAAGACAAAAGTATAACGGAAACAGGGATACAAACGTCCGCATGTAAAGAGAATCCGACATTTCATACGCACCAACCTAATATTTCAAAAGTTGCAAGCTGACTTGTGCCCATTCCCTGTTAGAATAAAATATTGAATTAAGAAATACCACAAAATGCCGATATCTTCATGCTATTGGCTGGCTGTCAGAATGTCGGAACAACTTCGTGGAAATATCGGGCGATATCTTGTACTAATAGGGTTGCAAAATTCTATGTGCTCAATAAAAAACGCATACAAAGAAGAAATTAACTTTTTTCAATATCCTATAATTTGAGGAAATCATAAGCGTCAAATCATGTCTATGAAAATTCATGTTAATCATGAACTTGAGGGAATCGAAATTGAATATATCAAATATCCCTGGCCAAAAGTTGGTCGCCTTAGCCGACTTATAGTTCCTTCGTTGATAGGGAAAGAACTCAATAACTTGTAAGTTTATGCTAACAAGGACAGATTAAAAGTTATTAAAGAATAAATGATGCAACCTATCTAATACTATAATACGAGGAATGGTTGCCAAGTCGAAAATCGCCCCAGAATTAATAAACTCCGGTAAACTTGGGGATCTGGGGTTATTGGCCATGAGGAATCGATTGGCGCCGGTTTTGAAGCGCTATGGTCGAGCAGTTCGGAGTTACAGATAGGATATTTTCAAACTTTATTAGTTCGCCATAATGGCTACTTAAATTTTCAAGCGGTAACATGCTGCCATCTATAGCCAATATGGGGAACTAATAAAGTTTTATGTTTATACTGTTATAGGTTTATAATATGTTTCTTATGTATGTATATATGTTTGGTTTTTCTAAATAAATTTGTCAATAATATTGAACTTCAACACACTTCAGTCTTTACCTTTACTTTACCTTTGTATAGAATAGTTCCCTTTCCAAACTCTAACTTTGTTTAGAATAGTTTACAATGGTGCACTTTAACCGATTATCTTTTCACCAATGGTTTCACAAATTTTCTTATGGCATGTATTGTTTTGATAAATCACAATTGAAAATTTAAATCTTCGAGTGAGCTTTGATACCTGTTTTCTCCGAGCGGCGCTCGGTCACCCGCTGGTAATAGATAAAACAAAGTTTTTGAAAATCATTTTTAAGTAAGCATATAAAACCCTTTTTTGCCAATAGTTATTTCACAAGTTACAAAATGAAACAGTGTTAAGCTAGAGAAAAATTACTAAAGCCTGGCACTTATTTTGATTATTTGATTAAATATTTTAAAAAATAATTAATTAAAAATAATAAATAGCAGGAATATCACTGTTACCGAGAAATGGGATTCGCAAATTTCATGTCGTACAGGTTTAACCCACTTGCATCATATGAAAAAAAGGTCCATATCACGGAAAAATTTTTATTTCATATTTAGGTGTAAAATTGTATAAAAGTAGAATAAAAAAAAAATTTTGATTCATTTTTTAGCATTATTTGTTAGTAATTTTGTTCAGTGTTGTAATATTTGAAATATGGGATGCATATAGGTATATAGTATATAATATGAATGTAGTATATATCATATTATATGCATAGCTTATAATATGATGCAGCGTATATATACTCTCCAATGATAGTGACCAGGAAAATTGAGCGTATATATACTCTAAAGATGCAAATGGGTTAATAACGTAAAAGTATTTTGTTTAGGAAATTACTGATGTAGCTACATAAAATATTTAATTTTTTGATCACGGTAAACCAGCTGGTCGCTGAAAGCGGCTAGGTGCTTTTTAAAAAAAAAAACAGAATTATATGCTTTGCTTGCTAGACAGAAGCCTAAATTTATACTCGAGGCTAAAATTGTTTAATTCTTGAGAGTTACAAAGTTCTTGTAGCTAATATATGAAGTTTTTGACAGAATCGTATGAACTTTTTTAAGTATTTTTTTAATTACAACATTTTTTTTTCACCTCACAGGAAAGGAGAAATACATAATATCTGGCGGCTAACTTGTGAGAAATTGCTTCTTCAAATATCCAATTACCTATAACCGTCACTGCAATTATGGTTGCAGTTTGGCGTAACAAAATTTAAAAATGACATTGCCGATTTCTTGAAAAAAAAAAAAAAACTTTAAAATGTTTTGTATTTTTTGAACAAGGGTTAAAAAAATCTACATGATATAACTTACAGTTTCCAAGGTCTTTTAAATCGGATGTTAAAAGGTATACATATTAAAGTACACTTAAATTTTCAAACTTGATCTCAAAACAGATGTACTTTTAAGCTGTAAAATTTTATTTTTATATTCTTGAAAGTAAAATTTGAGCAATGTTATTAGAAATTTCTTTTTAATAGTATTAGATAAGATAATTCCTTGTGCATTTCTCATATTTATGATTTGAGTAATTAAGAGTAAGTGTCAAATTACCCGCCAAAAAAATGAAATTGTGACAAAATTCAAAAAATTTTACCGAAAATACACCATTTCGGATGGTTACCATAAATATTAACCAGCAGCTTTTAGGGTTGTATTAGAAATTGTCGATATTATCACATTTGGCATGAAATCGATCAAAAAAATCAAACTTAGTGAACGGACATCATTATTACGTCGAGCCATGATTTGAATTATTTTTCTGAAATAATTATGTTATATTTTATTATATTTATTTTTAAAATTTCATTATATTAAATTTTAAAATCATATTGTTTTTAATTTGGTGATCGTGTGTCATTTAATCTGAATTTCCCATTTCTAAGAAAGGGCATTGTGTCGTCTGGAACTCGTTCTCAGTAAAAAGAATGTTAAAAATTTATATTTGTTACTAAAAGATTCCGAGGAATAAATACTCAAGGGGGAATCGTAGTTTAATACCCTTTTTCGCCAAGTTGGCAATAACGCTCTGAAGCTGGTAACCCTATTATATTTCGCCTTTATTATTTCAAGTTTTTGTTATCAAGTTAAAGTTCGTACTGTACGTGCATTTAAACAGGGGTATTTTATGTAATTAAAAATCGAAATGAATGAAAATGTAAATATTTTTTTAAAAAAGAATTAACAAAATTTGAAAGTTGAATTGAAACAATATAGTTTGTATTCATGTAAGAGCAATTTTCATTATTTTTGGAATTATACATTTACTTGCCTGTTAAAACGTAGCAATAATTCAGTTAAGTTGCTGAAATGAAACTTACACCTAGTTTAAAAAAAGTTTATATTACAGTTGCTATTATTTATTTTGAATTGAGATTAATTAATGAAATTATTTTAAAGGTAAATACTAAACAAATTATTATTTTTTAGAGGGAAAAATTAAGAAAACTTCCTATAAAAAAATTAATGTATTGAAGAGTGAAAGCCAAATGAAATTTCAAATTGACCAATAAACATAACACAAAGTTAAATGTATGAATTTCATATGTATCTAAAATAGGCCATTTAAGAAAAATTTTCAGTGTTATCAGCTTAAATGTTGGAGCCATTTTATGTAAATTCATACTGATGAACTTTTGTTTTTTTTAGTTATTAATTTATTTGAAACATACTCACTAGATTTTAAAAAAAAAATAGTTTTCAATGTTTATGTTTTCAGTTTGTCATGGAAGAATTGCTTGTTGTCTCCCAACTTGTGTTCTAAACTTTATGCATAGTATATTTAATGAAGAGACTGATTGTACTTAAGTATTTCTTTTTTGGACCTAAATTCCAAGGTTAATTTGAATGACTTAAAGAATTTCATAACGTTTCATGTGCGAAGAAGCATCACAACTGATCACTTGCGATCTGCTGTTGAATACACTGTCCATGGACTTCAAATTTTGTAGATAAATGAGAGCTGTCTTATGGAGCACCTTTCCCTACATCGTCCTGGACACGTTTAACAACAGCACCGATTGTGCAGTGTCGTCCTAATCTGTTCTTTTTTTCCACAAATCGAATTGTCCCTCTCCCTTATCTAAACAGTTTCGACTATTATTATATCCAGAGCCGGCTTTCTCTATGAGGGGACCTAGGTGCAAGAAACCATTTGGGGCCTTAATTATTTGTGAAGTTTAGAAAAACACACAAACACATATTATTAATGCATGTTTATTCAATGCATGATTTTGTTTTTGCTAATACATCAATTACTTCAGAAAGATTACAATTTTCAGCATTTTCTGTTTCGAAGCTTAATATAACAAGCGCATTTAAGCATTCTGAATATGTGCTTGACCAAAGATAATTCTTAATTTTAACTCTGCACAGGTCGCGCGGATTACATTAAGACTTTAAGCGAGTTTGATGTTTAAAAACTAATTAAGAAGAAGTGCCTTGTTATGTTTAAAGTTGATTAAAGAATGTTGATTAATTATTTTGGAGTTTTATTTTGATTTGAAAATGGACTACAATTGTAATCCACGCGACCTTTTACGTGACTTTATAGAGCGCCACCGATGCAGGGTTATCTGGCTGACAGAGCGCTCAACACTTGCTGTAGTAACTGGCAACATAAAGAAAAGTTTTAACTCAGTTCATACATTTAGAAATAACTCATTTTAATTATTATTTAGTATTTTCTTTTTTTACACCCTGAGGGATATTTCATTGGCGTGGGCATGGTTATATCTAACAATATTAAGCAGTTTATAGAATGAATTATCAAATTAGTTGTAAATCTACTTACATTACATGAACAATATTTTGCATGATTGCACAAGACTATAATATATGCTATAAACTTAAATATATATCCATATCCACCGATTGCTAAATTTAAATTTCTTCCTTAATTCTTTTCATTCCAGTCATGTCCGGTGAAGCAGTATTGCAATGTGAATTGCTAGGAAGTGATCGTTTAATTTATTTTCATTTTACTTTTGCTTCAGCAACTTAATAAAAACAAACATACATAGATGCATGCATAAAAAATATTACACTAGTCCAGAAAGAGTATAAAACTGGTGATTTACGAGTCCATTTGAACCCAGCCTTAGCGCTCAGAAGTCGCGCCACTCTGTCTTAACATGTCTGAAAGGGATTTCTTTAGTATTTGGCGTAGGTGTGTTGGCGGAATTGTGCCAATACGTAAGTCAAACTCCTCCAAGGATCGAACTGCGATGTTCGGGTTTGAATTCCAGTAACTTACCCACTATACAAAAATGGCCACCAGTGTTTGGTGGTAGTTAATGGCTTATTAAGATATCACCACAATACTCCCCTACCAGTGAATTCGCTAGAGAGACGAACGATTTTATTGCGCCAAGCGTTATGGCTAGTGTATAAGCGTTGCTGCTGCGTGAAGTGAGTCTGACGACTTTGCGTTGGTGATGGAGAGATGGTGCCAGGCGAGCTGTTGAAAATTCATCACGTCCGAGGTCATCAATTTGGCGTAGGTGTTGGTGGAATCGTGCCAATACATAGGTTGAATTCCGCCGAGGATCGAACCTGCGATATCCGGGTTTGAAATCCAGTAACTTATCCACTATACAAAAATGGCCACCAATGTTTGGTGGTAGTTACTGGCTTATTAAGATGTCACCACAAGTATTGCCTAATAACGGTGTCAGTTGACTCTCAGCCAGTCACATGGAATTAAGCATGCATACTTTCAGAATGTGCAAAAGCTATTATTGTCCAGAACACTATTTTAATTCTTAATGACGGTGGGGCGTGGGTGCATAGCACCCCCCCCCCCCCAGATGGCCGGCATTGATTTTATCTTTGCATGTACTTAATGTGTTTCGATGACAAGTTGATCAGAAACCAATTAATAAATGTTAATGTGGTTTCTTTATTATATTTTGGTCGTTTACTATGTTGAAATTAATCTTTTTCCTGAAAAGGTGCCCTCTGGTGGAAATTTCGGAACTTTTATTTCCAATCGAAATTTCATGAGTACACCTCGTATATAGTCTATGTACCGAATTTCGGTAAAATCCGTTTGCGTTGTGGGATGCTGTTTATAGATGAAGCTTAATTATAACTACCTTGTATAGCAGGGTGTCTGCTCTTATCAAGAACTAATAGCTAATTTCTAAACTATTCAAAACATGCATGTAATTCTAGTTGGAAAAGTGCTTTAACTGTTAAGCAGAATCTTGTTTCATGTTGTTTGAGTCAATAAATGAACTTAAAAAAAATTGAATGTTTTTAATCTTTTTTTTTATCAATTATATGTAGTGACATACTCTTAAAGCTAAAATTTAGATTTTAAAAAATTTCATTCTGCTACTAAAATTAGTCTGTTATCAAACGTTATGTAGACTAATTTTACAGATAAATTTGGAGATCTTAAGGAGCAGGAAAGGAGATTTTAAAGAACTTATTACTTCAACACAGATCTTAAAGAATATTTTTATAAAGAATTTTAAGAATGTTTTCTTTCAATTAGTCACTTCTCAGGGAACATTAAAAATAAACCATTCTAAAGCCATCATCTTTTTCGCATTTTTTAGTTGATTATCAGGACAATTCTCTAATTTAAAATACGGAATTTATCTCATTGATTTTCTCTTGTTTCTCTAATGCCGTTAAAAGATTTGCTTTTTTTCTCATGGGCAAAATGCCCGGAACATTTTCCTTCAAGGATTTGGTAAACATCCAAATTGGGAAATCAAGAATAAAAATTATTTTTTAAATTCTTGCTGGACTGTTGGTTGGTTTGGCTTTTTGTCGCAAGAGCCATGTTTGGCTATGCTGCGACAAGCCCACGGTTGATAAACAGGTTCACGGTATAAAACATATGGTAATGAGGGATAAAAGGAGTTAAAATTT
>JAPMOQ010047131.1:0-29595 GCA_026543055.1 Argiope trifasciata
AAGTATTCAATGAACTCTGTATAATACCCCAAATCTCTTCAATGAAGTTATAAAATATGACGTAATTGCTTTTTTTACTTCCTCTTGGCTCATGACGTGGCATTCTAAAAAGCATCATTGAAAAATGCCCAAACAATTCAGACGCATCATTTTGTATATGTTGAAATTTGGAAAAATATCTTTCCAATGGAAGCAGCATTAAGACATAGTAAACCAAGCTATTTAATTGCATTTAAAAAAAAAACGATAATTATGGTGAACCAACTTTATAAAATCCAGCGATAAATCAATAAATAACTCTTTGAATTAAAATGCTGATTCTTCTATTTTAACGAAGGGCTTAAGAGCCAGCTACTGGACGGCTGTTGAGCTGTGGGAACTGACAGCAAGAATTATATTGGCGGTAAAATGTATCCTTTAATGTTTTTATATTAACGTCTACTTTAAAGCAACATTAAAGCTATTTGGGACGGAACACGTCATTTCAAAACAGTGGTTGAATGACGAATATGATACCTGAGGTGTCTACCCTTTCTCCAAATTTCCACCCCACCGGGAGGACGTTTGGATTCAAAGTACGGTTCCTCGGTGGAATCGAATCGGGTCTTTAACCCGAAGCCCTCCCGTTCCAAAGCCGAGACCTTACCACAAGGTTACTTCCGCCTTTTGTGGTAGTATGAACAAATATCGGGATCGTGGTGGCATAAGGTCCCGGCTTCGGAATCGGATAATTTCAGGTTCGAGGCCCAATTCCACCGATGAACCTTCGTGTGAGGGGGTCTAGTGCACGTTAAATCTGATGAGGGCCAAACGTCCTTCCACTGGTTTGGTGTGGAGAGGAGGGACGTCGTCTTCGCCATCTGACGGTGGTTCAGAATGACGAGGTCCATCATAAAAATAGCCCTAGTGCAGCTTTGTTAAAATAACTCTCGCGTAGACGATACGGCCCTATGGCGGGGATATTTGGGAAGAGTCTGTTCGTTTGAAAACTGTCAAATCAAGGTGAATAAATCGCAATTTAGATACATGTTTTTTTCCATGGAAGATGAGGGTTTATGTTATTCAGTAAGAAACATCTGCTGTTAAGTTTAGAAAGGTTTTTAAATTATCATTTCGGTTTCCATTGCTGTAAGGAAATCCAACTTATTTCATTATCTCCCCATTTGTCTGGCAGAAAATGACTGAATTGCCGAAATTTGTTGAAACTGATTATTAAATTTCATTGTTTTTACTAAGATTTTCAGTTTGCATTTGAGCCTATGAAAATATTGCGACTGTTTCTGTAGCATTTCATGGAACGAGTTTATGCTCGAAACCTGAAATACTTCTTATTATTTGCTCCTTGTTTAAGAGATGCTACGTGTATTTGGATTCAGATGAAACATGGTGGTAAATTAATATATTTAAACATTTCATGGAATAAAAGTTATCTTTGTTGCAGTTAAATTACCTACCAATATCTCAATACTACAAAATAGCTATAGCCATTTAAAATTTTAAAAACGCGTGTGTTTGACCAAGAATTTTATTATTTTAGTTTTTTTTAATGTTTTTTGCTTTCTGTTACTCTGAGCATTCGACGAATCATGTTTTCTCATCTCTAGAAATCCTTTATACCTGAAATATATTTCTGGTACATACATTCGTTACATTTGGCATATATACAGGAGTTAATGTTAATAATTTTATAAGGCTTATATTTTAAATATGATTTGCTTTAAATTTGTAAAAACGATTCAAGTGGCTGAAAAGAGCATTTTCAAAACGCATGCGTATGCATTTTAAAATGTTACAGAAATTTTACTGACTTTGAGACTTTGTATCTGACATTTTTGTTTCATTCATAGATCCACCTATGTATGCACTTTATTACTGCTAAATATATTAAAAAATAAAAGCATGCATAAACAAAATAAAAATATGAATTCATTCAACACAGTTTTTTAAAATTTCATCTGCTGAACTCTTTTTTAAAATTGATACGACTTATTTGGCGCAAAACATTCAGCATGTGTGTTATCTTTCAGCATGAAAATTGAGTTCAATCCATTTTGTATTTTCTATGCACCGAATAACTTATTTAGAAACATGTATTTTTTTTAAACTTCAGTTCCATTTCTGATTGAATATTTTACCCATACAGCCAAATGTTTTAAAATGACGGCTTCTTTTAGTACATTTTTGTTAAATGAAATCTCCTTAAATAAAGATCAAATTAAGGTATCCGACTAGGTTCGATCAAAAAATTAAAAAAAATATTTTTTTTTAAATGCAATTTAAAATTGTGGTTTTTAGATGTATCGTCAATTATAATACAAAATACTATAAAAATAACAAAATTATTTGGAAATATAATATATTTTTAAAAGAAGGAACATTTATAGTAAATTTTAATGAAATTTAACCCAATGGCTAACATTCTGCACAAAATTGTAAAGCAGCAGTCCTATTTTTCTTAGCACACAAGTTATAGAATATGATGATGAATGAAATAAACCAAGAACTAAGAAACATTTTGAGATGCAAAGAAGTGATGGTTACAAATATACGTATATAGGCATTTTTTCCATAAACTTACAACTTTATTTTCCTAAAAATATCTATAAATGTAAAAGTATTTCACAGACAACAAAAATTTTGGTTTTTTTCATTGTCCATATTATTTAAAACACAAGTTGAAATTTTAATGTAAGTACCTCTAATAGTATTTGATCTATTACGTTAATGGCAGAGAAGTTTTGTGAAAATTAAGATTTTGAGAAAATTGAAGTGAAAGACAAATTTTATCTGAAAAATATGTGACCCTGGATGATAGATGAGACCTTCCTCTTGATAAAATGCACCGTTTTCGAAAGAGGAAAGTTTAAACTTCAAAAAATAAGAATTAAAAAAATATTGCCCAATGTGGTCGATTACCGGCGTTTTTAGCGTAGTCGGACACCTTAAAAGAATGAGATTTATTGGTACAGATAAAAAAAGATTCTTTACGTCATTTCTCAAAGTCGCTTTTTGTCTTCACTTTTAGTTTCCTCTTGTCTGAAAGCTCATTTCCATTTCAGCCTTCTTTGAACTACGTTTCAATGATGACATAATATTTAATATTCTAATATAAAATAAAGGAATCTATATAAAAAGAAACTATTTACAAATAGCAGTTTACAAAATAATTACGTGAATAAGACTCTCCATTTTTCTGTTCTTACAAACAGGCATGAAGTTTAAAAACTATAAATAATTAGGCCAATGATCTCACCGATATTCTTGGTTTTGAGTTGACATACATAAAATTCGAAACACCAAATGTACGATATATTGTTACAATATACTGCAAGCCCACGAACGGATTCCTAAAAGCATGATACGGAGAAAATGAAAGTGGAGGAATTCGGTGGACTGCCAGACACTTACTTCGATTTCCCTCCGCACATTTTCCTGGATTCGTCTTTCATCAAACGATCTCCTTCGTTGAGCAGCTCGCTCTGCAATTTTAATAAATGGGAGTTAATTAATGGCAAAAAAACTTTTTAATCATTAGCTTATTCGCAAATATATACTGGGCTACTGACTTATGAATATTGCAAATTTTAAATATTTCGTTTGAATGTACATACATTCTAAGGGGATTTTTAAGTTCATAAAAAATACAATTTATATACATTAGGATTTCTTTTGTGGAAATTTAAATGAAATGGATAGAAAAAGAGTGAAAAAAATCTTAATTGAAAAGGAAGATAAAATTTAAGAGAGGCAGAATTAAAGTTGCCTCAAATGTCTTTTTTAATGCAGACGATTTATAAAATATTAAAAATTATAATAATTCTAGAGTATCTATGAATTAAAAAATATTATGCTATCATACGCTATAAACAAATTATATGAAAGCATACATTCAAAGATTTCGTTTCTGAAAAAACCGGAATTGCACTTAATTATTTGATAAGGTTTATAAAAGCATAGTTAGTTTGGCAATACAGTTGAACTATATTGTACCAATTTGATGTCAAAATTGTCTGCACTCAAGATTTAAAAAAAATTATTTTAATCACGGGAAGTAATTTGTATGTATTTTTACGAAAAGAAATATTTTTTTTTGTTACTTTTATTTTTAATACTTTATAAAGCTTATATTATCTGTAAATACTATAAATAGTACTCACAAACAATTTCATTCTGATTACAAAACACCTAATAGTGACAGAAGCCAACATCCTTATTAGTAAACGAGAATCAAGTCTGAATTCCTCGAAACCCCCCTCCCCCCAAACATTCAATCCCGGTTAGAAAATTAGATTTCTAATTATAAGAAATTATGAAATGAGGCTGCCCATATGACAGAAAACTCCATCTCGTATATTGATTCGAAAATTCTCATTTTGCATGCCCTACAATTAACCTCGAATGAAATTGCGACATAATACAGCAGGAGTATTTATCTCACAGCTACCATTTGCCCTTATTTTCATAAAAACTTCCAAATAAAATTTTTTCATACTTTACTGCTCTCCGAAGAACATATCATAATTGACGTTTTTGGTTGTCTATCTGATGCAAATGCACATGCAAATATCTGCAATTGATTCTGCACAATGCAATTAAATCTAGTATCTTAATATTTTTTAATCCTACTTCAGTATAATATAAAATAATAGAATTTAAAGTTTATTCTATTTCATACAAAAACCTGTTTAATTTCACTCAAAACATTCTGGAAACGAACTCTCAGATTTTGAACAGTGGAGAGTTGACGGTATGCTATTGTTCAAATCCGCACGTTATCGAAGTAACTTCTAAGATACATATATTAAGCCAAAGATCCCCCAATATCCCAGGAGGACTCCAAACCCCCCTCCAATATAATATTTACCCTTGACTGCAGATTTCCTTCTTTGCTACCATTGCTAGTATTTTGGTAAGACAGCACTACAACACAGACTAGATTAACGTTCATAAAATAACTGATAAGATATTATATGTCATTGAAAAAGACCTCAACAGTCATTTTACTGGACATTTATCTCATTCAACACGTTAAAATTAACATAGAAATTTTTAATTTCAAAAATGTAAATTAACTCACCATCGTCTCCTATATCATCATCAGGTCTTGATCTCTGAAAAATTCAGCGAAAACAAAAATAAGAAAATTTATCTTAAGCCTATTCGCAAATTTTCTACTTATCTTAAATATAAAATGAATCCTTTGAGAAAATGTGTTCATGTATTTACCATTAACAAAGAAAAGTTCAAAAATTTCAGATGTCGCAGTATTATACAAGAGATTTTTGCGATGAAATTTGTTATGTAACCAGAGATAACGATACACAAGAACGAACGATTTAGAAATAATACGTACGGAATAGTGAGAAATTCGAACAAAATATGTTTTGAAATAAAAAAAACTGAAAGATTAAGTAAAAATAATTTTTCTATAAACAGAAAATACAATCTCCTCATCCTCTCTTTATTACTAATAAAAATGCAATAATTAAAGATCCCAATAAAATAAATAAGAATGAATCTATATAAATAAAAATGAATGTTTGTCTGTATGTCTTTTATGTCTTTCCTAAGCCGTTCTTCCGATTGCGATGAAACTTGGTCAGCTTATTGTCTACACCTACGGGATGGTTATAGGAATTGTACAATTATCTAAAATTAAATAAAAAATTTCGGATCTCATTTACTCTATTTACCAAAGATTCATCTCTAAACTCACCGAGGTGACAATAGATTCCTTAAAAATGCTAAGTACAAGTGATAGATTAATATTTTGTAGCTATAGTACGCAAATGTCATGCAAGTCATTCTCAGAGGTAACAATTTTATTACAGAATATGCAAGTAAGTTTTGGGGAGACCAGTCTTGGTTTTTTTAAAAATTAATTAAATTTTAGCGTATTTCTCAATAAACACCAAAAATATTATAGTACATATAGTTTTGCACTATCTTAATTTTCAAAAATTACCTTTCCCCCTGTACTCACGATTTTAAGGCATAAATATATTTTCTATGTTTAATTAATTTTAAAAGGAAATATTTTAATCCCGTTTTCTAAAATTAAGCTTGAGAATTCTGAACGAACATGAAACGAATCAGTAGATATAATAAATAATTTGTGTCATTACCATTCTGAAAGGACACCAAGTTTTATAATTCTAAACGAATACACAAATCTAATATATAAAATGAATATTTGTTTTCTTCATACTTTATATACCGTCATACCATTCATTCTATTTCGACAAAACATTGCAATATTATTGATTGATTTCACTTAATATTATTTCTTTGGGTGGCATCGACGTGCCGGAAACCAGCTAGTTGAAATGATAAAGCAGGGATTTCGTCAGGAGAAAAAATAATTAAGATCTAATTGCTGCCAATGAATTAATCTTAACCCATTCTAAATATAGAAATTTTTCAAATGGTAATGAGTAGATTTTTAGCAGATGATATCTTCAACTATTGCTTTGACCTAATTGAAACGGCAGAAACATCTCCATCGTCAAATATGAAAAATTGTCAAAAGTTTAAATAATGGAATTTAGGAAAGCAGTATTTTTATTTTTTGGATAATTGATACCGGAAAATAAAACGAAGGTAAAAAAATTAAATATTTCGTTCTCTCTTTTATTTCCTTTTTCATTTAAGATCGGAGATTTGTTATAAAAAGTTGCATTTCGGATACTAAGTTGCAAAGTTACTAGCAAAGAGATTGGAAACTGCGAAACTAAATTAACACTCGAATTAATAATCAAAGAGGAAAAAAATCTCAGAAAACTTTTCAGATAGTTTTTTTATTTATAGATAGAAATTTGTTTTTTAACCTAATTTGGAACTAATTTTGAAAATTGTTAATTTAATAACTATATAAACCAAATCAATAAAATTCGATAAAGATTTAATTGTTCCAAACAATTTTTGAAATACAGCCGTATTCCAAAAAAGTAAAATGTGCACACAAAATTCCAGGTCTTATTTCTTCTTATTTTAATGTAAGGTCTTAATGATTTGCACAACTAGGAATCGGAATGGAAATTACCCCTCATAAGAATGATGTTAAATACTAAACTCTTTTTTGCTTTAGAAGCAGTATCGAAAGAAATCTGTCATTATTTGAATATTTAGAAGCGATATTTTATTCATTAATTTTAGTAAATTGAAACGTACTTCCTCCAGACACCGCATTTACGAGAGAACAGGTATGCTGCTTGTTAAAATCTATGCACAGCTGCATGAATTGGAACACAAGTAAAAATATTAAATCATCAAGGATGAAGTAACAAACAAATGAAGGAATTCCGATAATCTGATAAAGATAAAAGGATGAATATTATTTTAAATCTTTCCTCCTCGCTAACTATTAAGTGAAACAGCATTCTGTTTTTAACTTTATCGTATTCATAGGCCAGGTACAACATGCAAATAGCGACTTGAGAAAGGTAAAAACAGTACATAATGCTCCATCAGATTGACTATATGCCAGAGAGAGACAAATTTGGTAAAAATCCCTTTAATAAACAATCTTGAAGAGTGAATTTTCAAAATTTTAATAACAAAATTTTTAAAATATTTTCTTTTTGGTTTGAGACATGTCGAAATCTTACTCTTAAACTTTTATGAAATTTAAAGACCTTACGTAACTCACACATTACTTAATTGAAAATAATTGAAAATATTTTATGAATACTTTATAACTGCTTTTTTTATTTCAAATATTATATTTATATTCATAGGCACCTTGACGTTGTTAAAAACTTTGTTAGTTATCATCGCCAAATAAATACGTTTTTAAATTAGAAATAGTCAATTTCTAACGTAATTTTTACCCTGAAGAAGGCATTTTATTCTCATTGTCCTTGGTCAGAAAGCATGCATCTAAAATGCGATTTTTATTAATATAATGTACAAAAGCCATGCATGGCGAGTTGTATTTATATTAAAAAATTTGTAATTTATAAACGCTATGTAGTTATTAGCTAGAATGTATGACCAAATTTTCTGGTTTTATTAATATTTATATTTACCGTTTGGTAAGATATATATTCTAACTCAATGAAAATTGATGCACCAAGAGATTCGCTATTTACAATCATTAAAATCATTATTTCCATCATTACACACATATTTTTGTCAAGAAAAATTTATATATCTCTGACTAGTAGTAAAATTATAAATTTTTGGTCAATTAAATACCAACTGCTGATATTTTCTTTTGTCTTTATTCTACTTTATTTAATAAATTCTGAAAATCATATACAAAAATTATTTCAAAATACATTTGAATTTTTAAATATGCTCTATTTTTATTATGTAGCGTTAATCTATCTTTTGGAGTTAAGGATGAGATAATAAAAATATTTAACATTTTTTAAATTCTGACATATAATTTTTAGACATCAAGTATACATAATGAATGTTACATTGGAAAATAGATAGAATTTTGTGCTTAGCATTTTAAATTTTAGCCATTTTTTTAATAATATTATATTATATATATATATATATATATATATATATATATAAACTTATAAAGAGAGGGTCTCTCAAAATCTCATAAAATCTTATTTTTTCCCATTAAATTTGCATTTTCTAAAATCTTTTTACAGTCAATTAGGTTGGTTCAATTCTTTTATACAGTCTGTATTGCAGCATTGGTTTTTTTTGAAACATCAACAAATTTATTTCGCGTATCCAAGTACAGTAGAAACTCATGTAATAAGTCCTCTCTTTCAAGAATTAATATTGTAACATCAGAAAACTATCGGTGGCAACAGAAAAGTCAATTTTTAAGGGTACCATTTCAAATCCCTCCTCACATTACAACTATTGTCTGTCAATAGGATCCAAAATTTATTAAATCGTAAGTAGAAATCTCTTAATGCATCTATAGAAGAATCAAATTCATCATAATTTGGTTTTATTGGTTTTGGTTTAAATTTCTGAAAGAAAAGCCATTCTTGACCATACTGCTGCAGGCATATGGTTTGACATCTGGTCACATTAAAATAGTTATTAGCAAAAGAATAAAAATGTGATGCATTGAAACACTGCGAGAATGTGTATAAAATTTAGGGAGCAAAATATGAACAATGATTAGTTGTTCAATGTAAAAAATAATGAATAGGACTAAAAAGTACTAAAGGCAATAAAAAAATTCAATTATCTTTGAAAAGTTAAAAGCATTTGCGGAGTGCTTCGTATCCATCAAGCCACGCATGTTTACAGAAGGCAAATGAAAGAAAGTATGGAGATGAGAATTACATAATGGACATTCGACTAAAATATGCTTCACATTAAAATCAATCTGACTTGTTGGGCAAATAGGCACTCTCTCACCGAAAAGGAGATGAAGACGAGAGTGCCGTAAACGATGGCGAGTCAGCTGACCTTTCGGATAGCGAGAACAAGCCAGTAGCAAAATTTCGGTTTGACGGGGTTCAATTTGTCGTGATCCTATGCCTCCTGCCAAATTTAATTAATGAAGTTGACAATGGACTCTCTCGCATTGCTGCTGGGAAGTCCATACATCAAAAAGTTTTCTGCCTTCTTAAAAGCACAATCAGCCATTTCATCCTCTCAGAGGTCAACAAAACAGAACATTGAATCCTCTATTATATAGTAATCGCGAGGGGAACAAAATTCGAATAGTGACTGGATGCATTCAATTATGATAATTAGGGAGCCTTTCCAGTGCAGACATTTAGTTTACTTTGAGTTGACGGCGAGGTTTTCTGAAGGCACAGAAAATCGCAATGAGCTCAGCTGTAAATTGGGAGCAAGTTTTAGTCTGACGATAGCTCAGAGGGAAAATGGTCCCACAGCCGACATGTCCACTCATGTTTGAACATCTGTAGAACGAAGAATATCGGCAATGATGATAATGAAAAAGGCCCTGGAAATTATATGCATAAGTTGAGGATTTATAAAAAGCCTATAAAAATTCAGAAAGGAAAATTATGGAAAATTCCTAGGTAGAAAAATTAAGAAATCAAAATTTTGATAGTAATATTTGATAGACTGCGTAGGAATAATTTAATTCCCTCACTGAATGGCAGAATGCGAGAGGGACGTGCGTCCTATGCCGAAGAAAGTTAAACTGGACAGTTTCTTCCGTCTTAAATGTAGATGGGGCTGATGGCAGCTAATGTGATGACTTCGGAGAATTCCGCACTTCTCCGAAGCAGATTCTCAGAGCACTATGTTGAGTCTCCATGAAAGAGATGGGTGTGAGGAGCACGGCAAACACTTGAGGCTTTGTACCTGTACATGTAAGGCAAGAAGAAACATAGCGCAACAGTTTTTCATGCCGTCTAGGGATGAAAGGATCAAACAGGCAGCAAAAGGCGTTGAGGATAATTAAGATTAAAGATCTCTGGATACCTTAGGGTCTGTAAGGGCGTAATAACCGAAAGAAAGTTATCCCTTGAGTGTCAGCATACTTTGGATTCTAACTTCAGGGGGTGGTTCTAGAAAAATATTTTCAGTACTAAAGCTTACCTTCTTCCAAAAGGAGAATCATTAAGATAATTAGATTCCTAATGGATCAGGGAGAGCTTCTTCAATTAGATTAACTCTATTATTTTCTTAGGACACCATTTAATACAACTCGTACTTTATTCATAATTTGTTCTTCATCCCCTCGCAAGTATCTAAAATTTATAATCCTTTATTGTTGTACATACTGTACATTACAATGTTCATTCATCCAGTGTTATTGTACTCGAGTAATTGTTATTCTAGCATTTATCATTTCTTGTTATGTTTTTGACCATTTATCTGTATCTTTCCCATTTATTTTTGTGTACTTTTTTCTTTTTTTTTAATAAAGTCCACCTACATCTATACCAAACCGGAAGGGGACCACATGAGCTCTAGAAACGAAGGTGTGGTGTTAAATAGTACCAAAGCTTATGAAACTAATTAAATCGTAATAAAATACTAAAGCTTTTCTTTCCGTTCGTACTGTAAAAATCACCAGCGATTTTGATGGATTGATTTAATTGTACAAACACAATTCAAATTCTTGATACGAACATACTTTGCAATTATAAAAAGAAATTTAATTAAATTTTTAATGAATGTTTATTACTGGATTATTTTTAATTTTCATTCCTTACAAAACTACTGTAGTAGATCTATAGCTCTACAAACGAAAGAAATGTACACAAATCCATACTAGGGTTGCTAGGGCACACGAAAGAACGATTAAATATCTGCCGAGCAATGTGATTAACAACGGCAAACTGAATCTGACGCTTATGGCACTGCATTATTTACTGAACGCTACAATCGAAAGAAACTCAATTCCCTATGAAATTTCATACCTCTTTAGGTTTACTATAAAATGCTAACCAGTAATTACTTAAGTACCACAAAACTTTTTAATGGTAAATTTAATATTTCTTTGTCTCAAATTCTTAAAAGATGCGTCGTACAAGCAAAAGCTTTTAAAACGCTCCATAAATTTAAGGAAAAAAAACACAGCTTATTGAAAACGCATGGATGATCCTGATCGAGGTTCTACAACAGTAACAAAATCATCTGACATAACTACATAAAATAGGTAACAACTATAGTTGCTGTTTGAAATGGAGACTAATAATTTAAAAGTTCAAATTTCTCTCGCACATAGAAGTAATAGAAAGCATTGTCAAATGGATGTTAATAGAATAGAAACCTTGAAGAATATTAGAAGTTTCAAATACATTACTTTCTTTATGAACAGAAAACAATTCTTTTGAATATTTAAAGAATATTATAAAAATGGTATCAAATATCAAGTTTCACTTACTCTTACTGCAGAACCATAAAGTTAACAAAAAAATGTGTCGTAAAAAATTTAATTTTGAAACTGTTTTTAGTTCTATAATTATAAAAACTTTGTTAAAAAAAGAAATTACATTACAAACACGTAATCGTCAATGCAATTTTGTAGAGACTGATTTTATTACTGAAGTGGGAAACCAAAATTCATATGATACAGATACATAATTTTTTAAATCTAAATTAATATTCTAAATTTGAAATGTTTATTTACGAAAACTAGAAAATGTATCTAAAAAAATTAATATTTATGGTTTCGATTTTTTTTTAAATCAAACATTATGCCTCTCTTGGGACTTGTATATATTTCAGCTTGACAAACTTCCTTTAATAAATACATTATAACAGAGAATTTATCAAAATAAAAATCTTCGTTCTTATGAAAAAATTAATATATATCATTTGTACATTATACAGTAATATAAGGCCAAAGGCTGTTATTTATATGTAAATAAAAACCTGCGAATTTTCTTTCAATAGGTTTCCCTCACCACCACTGGTAAGGTCGATGACACCATGTACTCTCAACTTTTTATAGAAATTCCAAGTAAGTTTCATGTTGGTTGGTTCTAAGAAAGTTATTTATTTTGCAGGAATTTCAGAAAAGTGATTACAACTGAAATTTCCCAAATAATTACAATTTCGGCAACTAAACAGGGAATATCATTTATTAAAGTCCTTTGCGCTGTTTTAAGGCTTTTAGATGCATGTGAATACTCGAAATGATCAATAGGCGAATCGAGGCTGGATACTGTTCATCATACTAATTTACTTTTTTTCATGTTAAAACTTATTGACAAATTTTATCCATATAGTTCTTTCCGTTTACAAAATTTAATAAGGAGCTACAAATAAGTTTTAACAAAGCAGCTGTTCAAACTAAATATCAAATTTAATTTGTCTTCAAAGAATTCTTGGGTTTTGTTATCAGAAATAGTGTGAAAACGTTTCTCAAACTCAAATATTTGAAAAGCAGAAATTTGACAAAATCTAGAGCGCGAATTTTATTGAGGGCTGCAAAACTTTCATATTGTATGCAATGAATACTTTAATTTAGATAAAGCATTACTATCAGAAACATACAATATCACACGAAAAACCCATGTGCATACTGCATAAAGCTGAAAAAAAGTTTTTGGAAGAAAAAAAAGTTCAAATGCCAATATATTTATTTTGATGTCTTTTAAGCAGATTAGCTGCAATGGACAATCGTTTGAAAACCATTACTTTACATTGCAAGTTAATTAAGTGCTATAACCTTGGATTGTAAAGGTCAACTGGAATTTGAATCGAAAATACTATTCAGGATTTTATAAATATATATATCCAGATATTAACCACGATGACGTCAGTATAAAAGAAAGTATTAAGCAAAAAAGACAAAGGATAGCGGTTAAGAATTCAAGCTGCGTATTTGTGTATAATCAATTATTTATAATGATTCTCATTTTTACCCTGATACTATACAATAATTCAAATTAACAATATAAACAAATAAATATAGCAAACCAATACACAATAAAATAATAATAAATATAATAACTTATTTAAGCAAACGCATTATATAAATATGCAACAAGACATATAATACGAAGTATATGATATACAGCAAACATGTTGTTACTACTATTTTCACAGTCTTATTTTTCATGCGATGGGTTCGATAAAATGTGATAATTCTCATTTTAAAACTAACAAATGATTTTGAGCAAATAGAGTAAAGCATTTCTAATTCATAAGTATTTGTTATAATCACTAAATCATACGATTGATAGATAGATAGACTCGGGTAATAAAAATTATAAAAAATTGGTGTGCACCGAGGTTTGTAATTGAGAAATTTGTAGTATAAATGTATGCATATTCCTATTTTAAGAAATATAAATCTTATAATTACAAGCTATTAATTATCAGCAGGTTCCTTTTTATTTGATAAAAAAATTAAAAAGAAAGTTATTCTTAACAATATTACTTTAAACCAACCGAAATCTGAGAGGAAATAAAAACGCGAGACATTCAACTACTTCAACCCAAACAAATTTAAATTTTAATATTTTCCATACATATTTTGCTGGAGTCAATTGTAAAATGTAATAACTGTTTTAAAGAACAATCACAGGAATAGTTTAGCAACCTAATGAAAGCTGAAAAGGTGAACAACGAGAATCAAAACAATTTCGTATTTTAAATATGAGCTTTGCTTTTATTATTCTTAAGCAACGTAATATTAAAATATCCGAAAGTGAAAATAAAAACGAAATTCATATTTCACCAAAATTAAGATATATTTGTTAAAGATTAAATGAATATCTGTTTGAAAATGGGCAATTGAAAACTTAAATGCTAACATTCGAAATAAGTACAACATATATAAAAAAAGAACAATAAAAATAACATTCTTATTAATTTCGATGAAAAAAAGAATTTCAAAAAAATTGAACTCACTTTTCGATCCATATTTTAGCAATAGAAATTCAATACAGTAATAATCACTCTCATAAAGTAAGTTTTAGTAACGAATGTTTGTATACAAGCAGCTGGAACCAAAAATGAAATTTTAGCAACCCTACAGGAGCATAGCAATTTTTTTAACCTATCACCCATAACCAGTTAAAAAATTCCCTACTGTTAACGTCCAAATTTCTTTGTAGTTGTAAATAATAAATGATAAAATAAGAAAATTGGCAGAAATATTTCGCCAAATATGTCTTTCACAAAATAGGGAGCCAAATTTCGAGAGAAAAGGGGTTAACTTAAAGTACTTGTCGAAAGCTGCAAGGGAAATAAAGCATGTGTTATCAAACAATCAGATTTTTATCTAAGGCTATTCAAAGAATCGAATTTTTATCTAAGGCTATTCAAAGAATTGAATCTGCTATGGATTATGTACTAATAGATTTAGATATCTTTGAAACGTCCATATAAACGTATTCAAATATCTGGTGTTAAAGAATTTAAATATCAATGAAAGCACAGATTCGAATCCAGCTATCGGAGAGAGATTAGTTTTCAGTTTTGACCACTAGGCGGCAGCAGAGGAAAAAGGATTTTTCACTTTTAAGGTCGTGACAGAGCTCTTTTCCGTCTTGCGGAATTCGTTCACTATTGACCAGTATTCGTCAAAGTGAAAAATGACGTTATTTCCAATAATCAGAAAAGAATTTATGAATGGTAAAGAAGATTAAGATCCCAGGACAACAATATCTTTTGTAAGGTTTTATCTTATTTATAGAAAGATACTTTTCTTTAAAACATATATTCTGGTTCATTCTTTCAATCTTTCCAATAAAAAGAAAAAAAAATGGTTTAAAAAAAGGAATTTGTGTGACGCTCTAAGAAGTGAAAGATTAGCCTTGTAGAGAAAACGGAAATTTGAAGTAAGAATTTACACTTGATGTTAGAAATTTGAAAAATTCATCATAAACGTTGACCTTGTTAGAAAAATAATATTGAAAATAAATGAAAAAAAAGGAAATATGTATAAAACTATCCATTGATTGCAAAATTCGAATTGAAGACAAGCAGAAAACAGCGAAACAACCGGTCGTTCTATCCAAAAGGTCATGCATCCATTCCAACGCGGAAAGGTCTAATCTTCTTATTATGGTTAACATTCGTAGTTTCAAAACTATAGGAATCTCATCTCAAAGCACAATGCTCAAAATAAGTGCCATTTATGAACATGTGCAAGATCTTGACACATAAATATTCTGTTAAACTTATAGAGGTTTTGAATTATAATTTTTTAGTATATAAGAATAGGAAAAATCCATACTAAATTTTAAACTTGTATAGATAATAATATTAAAAATCAATAAAAAAACAGAAAAAAAATTATATAAAGCCATTCCTTAGTTTCGAGACACGAAATGAACACCTGCAAAACGCAGCGAAACAATCATTCTATCTGCCAGGCCATGCATTCATTCTTCTCTACTAAGGTCTAGGCTTCTTGTTATGATTAACTATTCTTAATTTCGAAAATAATGAAAATCTGCTCTAAAAGTAGAGAATGGTTTTCTTAAATAGGTGGTATTGAGAGACTTCTGTAGCTTGAACTGTCAGCCTCAAAGCCTCCAAATTTCGTACAGAGAATATTGACGACTTGGGAAAAATGAAAAAAAAAAATGGATAATTCGAAAAGTTGCCTATATGGAGTATGTAGCGCTTTTCATAGAAATTGTAAGTTTAACTGCACGATAAAATTTTAAAAAGCCGCTGTAAACAGATAAATGAATAATAAAGAATTAATTTTTCCACAAATGTACTTTAATCGAAAAAATGTCATCAGTAAATAGTTGCAAATTTTAAAAAATCAGAAAAACATAAGATTATTCGATTTTCATTTTATTCTTTGTTCTTTTGTTTTTATTCCGTAGAATTGCTTTCCCGAATAAGATATCAGCTTTTTCCAATAAGACCACCATTTTCATGGATTATCCATTGCATTACGTACACCGTATTCCCTACAGCAGAATGCATCATTTCAGGAGGCAGTCCTTTCCTTTGAAGCTAAGTCCGAGATTCCACCCATTTAAACATTCGAATTTAAATAACATCTGAGAAAAAAAAGTCGCATGATGTTGGATTCGGGTTGATTGGTCATGCAGCACAAAAATAGCAATTCATGACTCTTTCTTCTGTAAAGTGATGGCGCAGCAGTTCCTCTACAGATACATCCGAATGCGGTGGTGCTCCATCTTGCATAAAGACCATTTTATCTAAGTATTGCCTTTACTGAAGTGGAGGGATAACAAAACTACTCAGCATATCATGATACATTTGAGCATTTATGGAACAGTTTTGCAGTCCTGCTTGGGAAATAGTCTGAAATAACGCATGATCCAATAATAAATTCAGCAGTAAAAACCACACCAAAGAATTACTTTTCGGGAATGGAGTGTGACTTCTTGAAATGCATGGGGTTTTTCAGATGTCTGAATTCTAGAAATCTGAGTGTTAACAGTCCCATTCAAATAAAAATCATCTTCATCAATCCAGAGAATAGCTGGATGCCAAGACTTGTTGTTTTCTAAATTAGAAAAAAAAAGTAAAAAAAAGTAATGCGGTATCTTAAATATTCAATTCATACAAAATGCTAGTTTTATGTGAATAAAATTGAAGAATTTTCTTCAAATTTTCCATATTGTTGTAGAATAACATCCCCTAGTCTGTCAACTCCACATGTGCTGCTATTACTAGCAGTGCTCGTCTGATTTTGTTCAACGTTTGCAGTCGCACATTTTGTGATCGTATCCTGCAAACCGGTTTCTGTTCTTTTTTCCAGCCGAGTTGAGAGACAACCGATTTTTTTTAATTCAATTTTTTCCAATTCAAATCAAACTTTCACTATATTAAATGATAGAGGTAATTAACATGAATTGTTTAAATACGCGAGATATCTGGTCTAAAAAAAAGATCACACATTAAGAAGGAAAGACATAACTTAAACTTCAGAAGAATCTAGTTTGGTCACTAGAGCGATAGACCAATTTTTAGATTTTTGCAGGTCCTCAGTTCGGGCCCCAAAAACTCAAAATAGATTTTTTTTTTTTTCATTTTTCTTAATCCTTTTTTTATTTTGAACAATATTTCGAATAGTGATTCTGTAGTTACTATGAGCTATTTAAACCCTTAAGGATCGAGAATAAAATATGACGATCAAAAATCTGTGGCTTTGTGGATAAAGCGTGGGACAGATTAACAGCTTTAACTGTTTATGTGTTCGAGTCTGGAGAGCTAAAAATGGATTTAAAATTTTATTTTATTTTATTTTATTTTAAATAATTAATAGTGATTCTATTGTTGACCTGAACTATTTAATGCCTTGAAAATCATAAATAAATTATTTCGATCAAATTTTTACAGTTTTATTTCAAACTGTTATTGCCTTGTTCCAGCACGTGCGCAGTTTTCATTGATATTCTTAGCATTGTTGTTTTTGGCCAGTCTCCAGGTGTAAGTCGGATTGACGTATTAAGAAAAAAATTGAGCCCAGACTCTCTAGAAGTCTGTGGCATGCTGGATAGAGAATGGGACCGATTCACAGATTTAGCTGTTTCTGTGTCCGAGTCTGGAAAACTGAAAACTGATCTTTAATTTTTCTTATATTATTTTATTTAGAATAACTAAGAGTGATTCTATTGTTGCCCTGAACTATTTAATACCTTAAAAATTGAAAATAAATTATTTCGATCAAATTTTTATAAGTGTATATCAAATATTCAAATTTCAAAAAGTTGTATTCAAATATTTTTGCCAAGTTCACACACATGCGCAGATGTCCATGATATTCTTAGCATTGGGGTTTTGGGCCAGATTCAAAGCGTATCTTAAACTCGGATTGACGTATGAAGAAGGGAAGACACCCCAATTCCTGCAGATATCTGTGAATTGATGGACAGAGCGTGAGACAGAATCTTACATTTTTTCTGTTTCTCACTTCGAGTTTCGAAACCTTAAGATAGATTTATTTTCATTTGTCATATTGTATTTTATTTTGAATTATGAATAATGATTCTGTAGCATGTCTGAACTATTTAATGACTTAAAAGAAAATAAATTATTTCGATTAAAATTTGAAAGTTTTATTTCAAACCTTTATTGCGAAGTTCACGCACATGCGCAGAAGGCATTGATCAGGATAGATTCCCAGTGTATCTGAAACTCAAACTAACTCAAATTAAAAGGTAAGACAACCCAACCTTCCCAGAAGCCTGTGGCTTGGTGGATAGAACTTGAGACAGGATGTCTCATTGCTGGTTCTCAGTTCGGGTCTCGAAACTTGAAAATGGATTTGTTTTCATTTCATATTTTATTTTATTTTGTATAAGGAATAGTGAATGTATAGTTGCTGTGAACTATTGAATGACTTAAAAATAGAAAATACATCCTTTCGATTAAATTTTTATAGTTTTATTTTTAAATTTTATGTTCAAAATCTAGCACATACGCAGATGTCATTGATATTCTTGGCATTGGGGTTTTCGATCAGATTCCCAGTGTATCTGAAATTCGGATACACTCATAGACGTATTAAGAGAAACAACAAGATATAAAGAAGACGGTGACTTGGTTTATGGACCGTGGGCCAGAAACTTCATTTTTGCTGGTCCTCAGCTCAAGTTCCGAAAACTTAAAAGGATTTATTTTTTAAATTTTATTTAATTTCTAATCATTAATTGGGATTCTATAGTTTCTCTGAACTATGTTATGCCTTAAAGATTGAAAATAAATTATTTCGATCAAATTTTTATATTTTTATTTCAAAATTTTATTCCCAGGTTCCCGCACATTCGCAGATGTCATTGATATTCTTAGCATTAAGGTTTTTAGGCCAGATTCCCAGTGTATCCCTCGGGTTGACGTATGAAGAAGTAAAGACCGATCCCAGCACCCGTGCCAGCACCAGAGGAGCTAGAAACAATTATCATAGACTTAAAAAAATGTAAGTCCCTAGAATAAACAGAAATTGTGAAAAGGAATTTTAAATTTGTGTTTAAATTTTAATGTATATATATTTTTTTAAATGTAAATAAATGTATTTTTTTGTCAACCCATGTGTCGTTATTGAGTTCATCTCATTTCTTTGATGAGATCTAAAAAAATGGGGAAGGACTCACTGTGCCGACAAATACGGCGCAGTGTATCTTTTCCCATTTTTTTAAAGTCGTTCTTTGACCGAGGTCGGTAAAAACTCGTTTGTTTAATACCTCACTTTAATAAAATAAAAAAACTCATATTATTTATACATAAAATATAGAGTCGCAAAGCCAATCTCGGTTTGAAATTAGCCTAAAAATATATAAAAAGTTGTTTGTTTGAAATCCTTTCTTTGATAAAAAAAAAAAACTTGAATTTATAAGATTCATTTTGTTTATATAAAAGGAAAATAAGAGTTGCAAAGCCAACCTCGGTGTGAAACTGACTTTAAAAATATATAAAAATTTATTTGTTTGATACTTTAGAATAAATGTTAGTACGATTGAAATAATTATTGCCTAGGAATCAAAATTAAACAATTAAAAAAAGAATCCGGTCTGAGGACTTTCTCAAGGGTCACCCTCAGACAGGGATTCATACCAGGGATTTTTTCTGTGAAGGGTCTGACTTTCGTCAAGCAATTGACCCTTCGTGACCCGAAAATCCCAGAATATTGAGGTTTTGGAGATAAATTAGTATCACAAAAGAAAAGACATCCAATTTTGAACAATGGTAAGTCAAAATCACAGCAAACCAGAAAAAACATGAAATCAAATAAATCAAATTCGTCAATATAATTGAAATTTTACATAACATATATTGTAAAATAGACTTATTAAAATAAGTCAAACTGAAATCCAATAAAAATCACCGTAAACTGACAATCACAAGAATATAAAATCAAATTCAGAAAAAATAGGAAGGTAGAAACAAAACACTCACCAAACTGAAAAAGCACCTTCATATAAAAGTTGAGAAGGAAAGCGAACGTATGAAGAAGTGAAATCCCATATCTGTAATTGTATATTCTAATACTAGAATATTTTACCCGCGTTAAAAGTTAAAAAGACCTATCTTGTTCGGTCATATAAACGTCATCAAAAGAACTTTAGGAGCGCCATCTTTTGAGTACAACTAGTTATTTAATTAGAAATTATATAATTGTTTTTTAATTAATGATTCGATATTGCAAAAGTTTTTTGGAAAATCATTAGTATTTAAGTTTTTAAGTAGATTATTAGTTGCTGTAATGTAAGAAATCTTATTATTAGAAATTTTTTAAATTCTGTTAAATTGTGAAAATATTAGGTTTTTGAAACTTTAGAGTTTAAATTTGAATGGTAATTACTAAGTTTTATTTTTTTAAAGTTAAAATCATCCCTTTTATCGTAAATGCCTATTAAAGTTTTTTCATTAGATACTTCTATATTTAAATCCAGATAGTTAGCTTTATTTTGATCTTAATTTGTTTTAGTTAAAACTAAATCTTTTGGGTAACAATTAATTACTACATTAGGATTATCTACGTTTATTAGAAGCAAATCATCTATATATATCTCCAGCTTTTAATTGAGTTGAGTTTAATTAGATTTTTTTCATAGTGATGTAAGAAAATGTTAGCTAACGCACTAGAGAAAGCTGTTCCCATTGGTATTCCCTTTACTTGTTTATAGAAGTTAATACCATTATAAACGTAATTTTCTTTGATGTTAAATTTACATAATTCTAGCCAAATATTTTTTGTGATAATATCTTTATCTAAAAATTCTTCATATATTAAGATGCATACATCCATTAATTTTTTGTGAGGAAGGTTAGTGTATAAATTTTCAAAATCAAAGGTATTAATTTTTTTAATATTGTTATCCTTTAGAAAGTCTAAAATATCTTTGTTACTATTAATAATTATAAAGTTATCTTCATTTTTAATTTTATTTAAGATAATTTTCAAGTATTAAAAAAAAAGTTTTCCCATGTAATAATTATAACTACCTGTGCTACAAGTTACGAATCTAAATTTTATTGGGTTTTTATGAAATTTTACAGTTGGGAATAAATAAGGAGCAAGTTTTAATTTTGGTTTTTTTGGCGAAAGCTAGCATCCTTTTATCTAATACCTTTTTACCGGTACTAATTAAACTATGAAACGAATTAGAGTTGTATTCTTTAATTAAAAGTTCTTTATAATAAAATCTGCAGATTAGACAGAAATTATTTGCCGATTTATCTATTGCAGTAATAATGAACCTCTCTTTTAAATTCTTTATTTCTTCTTTTAAAGTTTTATTAAAATAAATTCCTCGTTCTTTGGTTCCCACCTTACCCGCATTAAATTTGGTTTTAGTGTCATCAAAATTCTTACTTTTCATTCTTTAAAACCCTCTGGAGGCCAATGGTATTTTCCAGATAATTTAGAGATAAAAATATCCAGATCTTGCCAATTAAAATCAATGTTTTCTTAATGTTTACTTTTTCTCTCATTCTAAATTTTGTTCCTCTTTCCATTAAATCTCTTAATAAGTTAGACTCTATGATTTTTAGGTTCCCCGTTATAATATGCCATTTGTCAGTATCTACATAACTGACCGATTAAAAAAAAGTGGCCTCAAGAAATGGGAAAGAAAGATTCGCTGCGAATCTTTCTCTCCCATTTTTTAGGTCACTTTTTTACCGAGGTTGGTGTCGTCTCGCGATTTTTTTTTCAAACAGTCGACACATGAGCACAACTTTAATTTTTAACATCCTGTTTTTTAGAAGCATTTCGTGGAATGTGGGCATGTTATCACTTCCTGCTTTTTTTTCTTTGAATGTGGCCTTGATAAAACTTGGTTTTTTCCTGTTTCGACTTGTATAAAAAGGGTTGTTAAAAACGACTCGTTATTATTTATTCCTTAGGAGTCTGGTGCTGCTAATGCTCCTTCTAAGAAAATGTCTCTGGAGTATCTAGAAACGATCCGCTTTGTGGCCCATGTCCACACATTCAGGTTCAATAACGGAATGAACCTGCCCTTCGAAATTGGAGTTTCTAAAGTCTTGGCCAATGGAGAGAGTGAGCGGGAGACCCTGCTCGTCACAATCGACCATTCATGCAGCCTCATGACCCGCCGAGACTTGCGGGCTAATCGGGTCGGAAGCGATAGCAGCTCCACGCTGCCCGTCACTTTTAACGGGCACACCCGATTGGAAGAGGAGCAGAGAATGGTACGAGAGTTTGTGGGCGACCAGCTGGTCGTAGTGAAGGGCGAGGAAGCCCAAAAGTATTTTGAGTCTATCGGGATCCCCCGAGTCGTCGATATTAAGACTCAGGTAGCGGGGGATTGCCCCCGAGTGAAAGACCTCGGAAAGACGGACGAGCAGCCGCATCATCCCGTGCATCGCAAACTGGAGATGTAGCCGTGTGATTGGTGTGCAATATGCCCACTTTATCGAGGAAAGAAGACGCCAAGAGCTGGATTGCGGCCTACGAGAAGAAGATCAGGGGAGCTACCACCCGGAAGACTTTGCCGAATGGAACGAAGACTCCTGGTCTTCTCCTGGCAGCGCAGAGGATTGGATCCCACCACTCGTGCTGGCACCGATCCCAGCACCCGTGCCAGCACCAGAGGAGCTAGAAACAATTATCATAAACTTAAAAAATTTAAGTCCCTAGAATAAACAGAAATTGTGAAAAGGAATTTTAAATTTGTGTTGAAATTTTAATGTATATATATTTTTTTAATGTAAATAAATGTATTTTTTTGTCAACCCATGTGTCGTTATTGAGTTCATCTCATTTCTTTGATGAGATCTAAAAAAATGGGGAAGGACTCACTGTGCCGACAAATACGGCGCTGTGGGTCTTTCCCCATTTTTTTAGGTTGCTCTCTGACCGAGGCCGGTAAGAATCTAAAAAAATGGGGAAAGACACATTTTGCCGACAGATACGGCGCAGTGTGTCTTTCCCCATTTTTTTAAAGTCGTTCTTTGATGGAGGTCAGTAAAAACTCGTTTGTTTAATACCTCTCTTAAATAAAAAAAACTTGCATTTTTTAAAAAAAACTCATATTATTTATACATAAAATGTAGAGTCGCAAAGCCTTCTCGGTTTGAAACTAGCCTAAAAATATATAAAAAGTTGTTTGTTTGAAATCCTTTCTTTGATAAAAAAAAATTGAATTTATAAGATTCATTTTGTTTATATAAAAGGAAAATAAGAGTTGCAAAGCCAACCTCGGTGTGAAACTGATTTTAAAAATATATAAAAATTTATTTGTTTGATACCTTTCTTTGATGAAAAAAACTTGTATTTTAAAGTCTTGTATTGTTTATAATGAAGGAAAATAAGATTTTTCAAACCAACCTCGGTGTGAAACTGACCTAAAAAAATGGGGGGAAAGGTCTTGATAGAGGTAGCAACACCTTTTCCCCCATTTTTTTAGACACACCGAATAATCGAATCAAATGTGTTTCGATTCGACCTCGGTCGTGAAGTGACCTAAAAAAATGGGGAGAAAAGAAATCTCGCTGCTGGTTTATGGCTGCAGTGAGATTTCTTTTCTCCCCATTTTTTAGGTCTCGTGAGACAATGACGAACATAAAAGTTTTAACATAAAAACAACAGCATATATTGATTCCTTTTATATACATATATACAGAGAAATACAGTTCTTGCTTCAAGGTAAAAAAAATTTAAAGTTCAACAGTCGTCAGTATCACTTAGTGTTATGACTATAGGGCTCTTTGATCCTTCGTCTTCTTCTTCGTCGTCCAGCAAAGTGATGACGGGAGGCGGCAACCGCAAGCAATCGTCCTCGCACGGGCAAAATTCGATGCCGTCATTGAAAAAGTCGAGCTCTTTCAATCGAGACACGACGCCCAATTTCACAGGTCCAAACGCCTTACTTGGACAATACGGGCACCGATTCCACCTGAAATAGGGAATCAACTGGTCCATGCTAAGAAAGTGACCGCAGTACAGCAGACGCAGAGGGGGAAACGCTTCGTGGCTTTCCACCGTATTCTCACATTCGTCAAAATATCCGACGGCTTGGAGAAACTCCACCACCAGGTCAAAGTCTCTACAAGAGGCTGACTCGCGGCAAAACGGGCAAGCTTCGTGATGCAGAAATCTCGTAAAGTCTTTTACGTGCAAATTATGTCCGCAATTCAATCGGACGCTCGGGAGATTGCACACGCGGCAGTGAAAAAACATGTCGAGTCTAGAAAAGGGAATGACGAAAACACGTCATTTCGAAGGAATAATTATAAAAAATGGGTCTCTCACTGCGCATGCTCTTTTAAATTAGGACATCAGTTCTTTGAAAGGAGTTTACGTAACAGGACATGTTTTTGTAATCTGAAAGGATTTCCCGTGATTCTGGCGTGACAGATATGCTTTCGTAAACATTTCCTGTTTCAAACGATGTTCATTGAATGGATTTCACGCGATTCTGGTGTGACAGGACATGCTTTCGTAATCATTTCCGGTTTTGCACGTTGTTCTTTTCGCGTGATTTTTTTATTCGAATAACGAACTAAAATTTGTTTCTACCTATCCAACTTTGGTGGCTGAAAAAAATGGGGAGATCTCATTGAGACTTTTTTCCTCTCTTCATTATTTAGGAGACGATGATATTAAATTAGCAAATTTATTTTAATTCTGATGCTTAATTTTAACTCTTTGCTGATTATCATTGATTCCAAAGTCGTACTGTTTTGAAAATATGGGAAATCGTATTTATATTTTTAATAGTACAATATTGGTTTGTATTTTAAAAAAGAGAAACTTTTGCTTAGAATCAAATAAAAATTGGGTCAATATAAGTTTTACTTAAAACAAGAATATTAAGCTTAGAATCAAATAAAAATTATAATTTTTTTTACAATATAGGTTTTGCTTTTTAAAAAAGAGAAAAATTTGCTTAGAATCCAATAACGACTCAATGGTTTTAGCATAAAAGCAAAAACATTTATTGATTCATTCATTTATATATACACATGCAATTATTAAAATGATAATAATAATATTAATAATTCAATATATACACAGAAAAAAGAATCAAACAGTTTCGTATTTATTCAGTCTTTCTGCCAAAGTCTTAGATTGAAATTTCATCACTTCTATGAGCAGCATCGTTTCCAAACATGTCCCCGGAGGATACGTCGGTGCAGGCTCTTTCTCGATCTCGTCGAACAAATTGTCCATTCATTTTTGCCTTTTGTTGCTGCTTTCCTCAGATCTCCTTCGCCTTTTCCCGTCGTCCTTCTCGTCGTCCTGCACGTTTTTCACCAACTTTCTCTCCGCATCTGGTTTTAAAAAACAGCAACTGGACCCGTCTGCAGCCACCACGTGCAAGGAAAATAGAGTTTTTTGTACCGTCATGACGGAATAAGTCATGTTTTCTGGCACGGAGTAGGTTGAATGGGGCTGAAGAACATACTGGTCGTAGACCCACTGATCGTCCTTGTGGAACCACTTGTCTGCCACTCTTTCTTGTCAGAGAAAGGCAGGACAACTGCATGACTCTTACCCCTGGTGAACACGAGACGCCACTTTTGGGGAGATGTTGTGGAGCTGCTGACTGGGCATGGCAGATTTCCGGCCTATCTATATAGGTTCGGAATCTTGGAGGATGATCTCTGCTCGTGCGGAGAAGTGGGAGACGGTGACCACTACTTGTTGAGTTGCCCACTCACAAGTAGTTTGAGAGCAAGGCTCCGGTTCGACCCAGATGATAGGTCGACTTTGGTTAGTAAGAAAAACTTGTCAATTTTGTGTCTGATGGCTAGACAAGTTAGGACCTTCCTGCCGCATATTTCTAGGCACTAGCCTAGGTGGCAGGTTGAGGTAAGGTCCGGTAGATTTGAGGCTTAAAGTGGCTTGAAATGGCTTAAAGTGGCTTTAGTGAGTTGTTGAAGGAGGATGGAGCGAACGCACCCGCTCTTCAGGTCGTTGGACCTCTGGTGTTAATGTTTCGCGGGTCTGCTTTGTCGGCTGATTCTGTCGGGCTCGTGAGCAAAGTTTGGGGATCGCTCTGAGAGCGTTATGGTATTTTTCCGCGAGCCCTCCGGTTTTACTGAGCCTAAGACTCATTAGTTGGCCGGTCGGGGATGTCCCGCTATCTCTATCTTTGTCTGCCACTCTGAATTTCCTGACGTGGTATTTGCTGGGATCCAGTTTATAAAACATTATCGGTGCGGCAGTGGTGCGATAGACGTGGACTTGTCCGGACGGCACCGTTCGCTGGCCGAACGTGAAATAGGTTTTGACTAAAAATTGTTGTCTCTGGTCCCAAAAGTAACCTGCTCTCACTCGGTGTTGTGGCCCTTTAGTTTCAAAGATCTCTGGTACCTTTCTGCAATCTGTCGAAATTGATCTTGTCCGGTCTGAATTCTAGATGCATTCGGGTCGAGGCGATGGCCGTCCAGACGAAATTGTCCTGTAATATCTCGTGCTGCCAATTCATCGGCATGCCGTTGTAAAGCAGATAAAAATTCATCTCGTCTGCCAAAAGCCTGAAAGAAAAACAGGATACGTCTGGCAACTGCAAAAAATATTCTTTCAAACTTTTGGGATGGAGCAAGGGTCCCGAAGGTGCTGCGGCTACAGGCTCTGGAAAGACGTCTGGTATCTTTTGGACGTGGAATGCCATGTCGAAAGCAAAAGATTTCACAAAAGCAAATTTGATTGTCTCGAACAAAATCAGAAGAATGAGTGTCTCTCTCTCGACGGAAGAAAGTCTCTTTTATACATTCGTCCACCGGATGTCACGTGGGTGGGGTTTAATGCATCGAGGCAACATCTATTTCGTAGAGATAAAACTTTTGAATACCGCCTCTGATGGCGAGCCACCTCACGCAATCCTCTTCGAAACAAATTTTACACGGACCCAAAGCGGGATCCTTTTCCCAAACTTTGACTTGAATTTTGTGCATCGGGCGGTATCACTCTGCTTCTGCCCGGATTCGACTTAAAATGTCGTGAGAAGCTTCTTCCACGCAGTACAGAATGCTGGCACTCGCGTAAACATTTTATAAATCTTGCTTCAACCAGTTTTCCCAATGCTCGGGATGGGATCTCACGAAACTTCTAGTACCGTCCGTGATGATGTATTCGCCCCGTCTAGCCACCAAGACGCACGGGGTTTTATGCCTAACCATTTTTCGAATTACCGGTTTAAAACTCGAAACCTAAACGTCGTCTTTATGGCCTTTTCGGGGGCTTCAACAGCAGTAGTGGTGGTGGTAGCAAACATTGGCAGCTTTCATTCTTTCACGGGGGCACGATGATGAGCAGCAGCAGCAGCAGTCAGGCGAGGATCTCGTGGTGCGGTGGCGAGGATCTTGCTGGGTGGCTGCGAGTCGTCGTCTTCTCGTCTGGATCGTTTGCCAGACAAGTTTTTCCTATTGTCGCTGAAGGATTGCTTTTGATGAGGCATGCTTCTAGGAGAATCGTTGGTCTTTCGAGGCATTTTCTTGGGCGAGTCGTCGGTAGCTTGAGGCATCGTCTCTTTTCTGCTGGGCGAATCGTTGGTCTTTCGAAGAGGCATCGTCTCTTTTCTGCTGGGCGAGTCGTCGGTAATGGTGCTGTGAGTGGTGGTGTTCCATATCCCGTCACGTGATTTCCTTTCATAGAACTGATTACAAAAAAAATTTCAATGAAACGATTACACAATGTCACGCCAGAATCACGTGCACTCGTTTTCAAAGAACTGATAACGAGTCTTCCTGTTTTTTCCCTAACCAAAACCATGTGGAATGGATCATGCGCAGTGAAAGTCTGATTTTCCTATAAAAACTCCTTCGAGACGTCGTGTCATATTCATTTGTAGCAATGTTTTTTTACTGTTTCGAATGCAATTTGCCTACAGTCATACTGAGTTGCGGACACAATTTACACGTCCGCGACATGGGAAAATTCGTGCACTACGGCTTTTGCCCGATGTGCCAGGTGTCCGTTCACCCCAAAGACACTCTGATGGCGGTGTCATACCTTCAGGCCACTGGCTACTTCAAGGAATGGACGGGTACGTTCCACGTCTTTGGAACGCAACCCGTGGATCTGACGTGTGAGCACTCGATACTCATAGTCCAGTACGTGCCCTGCCTGATCTTGAATAAGTTCCCGGAATGTCCTCATCCAGCCCACCCGATCGACAAGTTAAAAGTGGTAAGGAACTTGCAATCGTCTGGTTTTTTTAAAGAAGTTGCGGGCATGTATTCGTGCCCAGACGATCACTACCGCAGAAGATCTCCAGACCATTCTACAGACAGCCCGACCGGACTGGTCGATTTTAGCACTGTTCCATGGGATTTCGACTCTGATAACGTCGATTCGACTAAAGATTGGGACTGCAATGCCAAAACGATGCCCATAAACTTTGACTACGACAGCGATGCAGAATTTCCCGAGGCGATATCATCTCTGTACTGGGACAGCGATGCCGAGACGTTACCTCGGTCCTCACTCGTGCCTTTCATGGACTGGACGATGGACTAAAGGGGCTCTTTGTGAGTTGACCTAGTTGTGAGTGTTATATTGTATAATAATTGTAAAAAATGAATAAATGTTGCTTTTATGTTAAAACTTTTGTGCTTATTGTCTCCTAAAAAATGGGGAGAAAATAAATCTCACTACCGGTTAATGGCAGCGAAATTTCTATTCTGCTCATTTTTTTAGGTCCCTTCAATACCGAGGTCGGATCGAAACACATTCGATTCGATTATTCGGTATGTCTGGGGAAAAGGTTTTGCTACTTCCCCCATTTTTTTAGGTCACCGAGGTCGGTTTGACATTCTTAATTTCTGTTTGGACATGAGATACAAGTTTTTTAAAAGATTCCATCAAACAAACAAGTGTTTAGGATCAATTCTAATTCTTTTTCCCTCCCCAACGATGGCCAAAGTGTCAAACTCCATGAGACTTGCGTATAAGGCAGATTTTAAAAAAATACCACGGTTATTTTGTTCCGAGATCTCCTAAAACTTTTTTGCCATACGAGAAAATTTTGAAAAACGCAAAGTTCCAGTTTGACGTAATGCGCATACGCCAGTTTTTAAAAAATACACTAATTATTTTTTTCCGAGATGGATCGAGCTTCAAAAATTTTTTGCCAGCCGAAAAAATTTTGAAAAGCGCAAAGATCCGGTTTAAACCGGTTTGAAGTACATGACGTAATGTTCATTCGCAACCTTTTAAAAAATACGCTGATTATTTTTTTCCGAGATCGATCGAGCTTCTAAAACTTTTTTGCCAGCGGAGAAAATTTTTTCGTGCCACACCATGTCACTTGACTATATATATTTAAA
>JAPMOQ010047131.1:39595-100217 GCA_026543055.1 Argiope trifasciata
AATTACTTCAAGGCTAATGAATATGTGACTTAATTGAAAATTTTAGAGCGCATTACTCATGGCGAACCAGCTGGTCACCAAAGAAGGCTAATATACTATAAGGCGATAATAGTTTATTGTCAAAGCTACGCGGCCATTTTTTTTAAATTGTTTATTTCATCAAAATTTTTCCTGATGTTAATTTTCATAGAATCCTAAATCCTTCACAATGTTCACTTACTCGAAACGAAAAAAGAATAAAAACTGTCTAAGGGAAAACTAAATTAAAAATTTAAGTAAAGATCGTGAATTCTAGTATAGAGATAATTATTTGTAACAAATAATTTTGAGCTTACCTGGTTCATATACGAATTTTTCTTTCTTTCTTAAAATGTTCGTACACATTAGAAAATATTTTTTTAAAAGTTTTAACTTTAAAAATCCCTTTTTTCCCCAGTAGGCCATTAATAATTGTTTAAACTCATATCAGTGAGAAGAAAAAACGTATTATACTAATTATTAATTGTTTATTATCAATGAGCTATCTAGAGTATTTTAGGAAGCATGATACCTTAAACTCTAATTTGAAATATCGTGCACCCCATTCTAGTTGGAAATAACAACATGAAGCCTGACTCCAGTCTTCATACTGTCCGCCTCCGTCAAGTTATAAAATAAATAGTTTTTCTTAAAAAAATTCCTTAACGATGAATAGAAAAAGCGAGATTTTTTTGTCGTTTTCACTTTTAAATAACTATTAAAAATATATTTCTATAAATATAACTTTGATTGAGATAAAAATCATCCACAGCTTCGTACAGATTATTTTGATATATAAATAATTGTATTTGGCTCATTTATTGTTGAGTTTGAATGAAGTAACTTAATGGAAAAATACAATTCTTCGTAAAATGAATTTTTAAAACACCGAAACGAGAGTTTTTAGTGAAATTACCTCAAGAAAAATCCTTATAACTAGCGAAACATTTCGAATATTGACAACATCTTCGTACCGTTTGAAAGCTAAAGGATCGGAGAACATTTTGAAGCAATAAGAAAAGTATTCGATATTTTGGACTATTTTCGAAGTTTTAAGTGTGTACCTACACCTGAATGAAAATTCAGGTTCATAAGGCAAATGACGTAGAGGTTTTAGTGGAATTCTGTCTTGATTCCGAAAGATATCGGAATCTTATGTTTCTTTTGATCCATAAGAGAAATAAATTGATGATGGATATACCGCGAATCGGTATTTTAAATATTGGAATAATTTAATATAAGCTCTAATGCTGAGCAGATTTTGCGCAGAATTTAATAATACGCCTAATTTTATTTATTTGGATTAAGGCTTTTTTTAGCTATTTTCGTCACAGACAGACGGAGATTTCCCAAAAATAGTACTACGACATGATAACGGAGCAAGCGATAAGTCACCAATAATGAAACAGTTAATGCCACCTCAGCTGTTAACCTTTTGCCATCCATAATAACGGTGCAGGTAACAAAGTCGCCAATAATGATGCAACCGAAGCCAAAAGGAATAACTCGGTAACCTTTTGCCACCCATAATAAATGCGCAGGTGATGAAGTCGCCAACCAACGCCAAATGGTATATCGCCAATAATTTGCTTGGCAAAATTTTCGCCTATATAATGGAAAATCATTCCAAAAATGCGTTTTTTGAGCTCAGGAAGGGCTAAAACATGGAAATTCATCTAAATCTTTATTTCGATTTTTTTTGACGTTTGCTATACTTCATATGAGTGGAAAAAGCTTTTATATCGTAATGTATAATGTAATAATGCGTATATTTTGTGTAGTTCGAATCAATTAATTCTCTGATAAATCACATTTTTAATCAGACCTTCCTTTCACCGAGTTTTATTTCATTTAACCCGGTTGAGACATTTTCATAAACAAGACTCACTTTTTTACCACAAAAAGGGCTCTGTGCCATGACAGGAATATTATTTTGCAAAAAAGTGCGATTTTGGATTCTTCTACTGACCACATATATTTTAATATGCCAATCAGTGTAGTTCTTAATAGACCAGTAACATCCACTAAACATTGGTGATCACTTCTGCCAAGCGGATATGTTGCACGGCTGCAAATCGTAAGGTCGCAAACTCAATCCTTGGCTTAATTCAACCTGCACACTGGCTCTATCACAATCTAAAAACCACCATATTGGGTACATCAGACAACATACACGATCTTCGCTTCCCATAACCCTTGACGCTACCAAAAATCGCCAGATTCACTTGACGCAACAACTCACTCACGCTCGCCGTAACGCTAAAAAAATCCTTCGTCTCTCCACAACTCACTGGTGGCGGAAGGGGTATTGTGGTGATATCTTAATAAGCCAATAACATCCACTAAACATTGGTGAACACTTTTTTCTCGCGGATATGCTATGCGGCGGCAAATTGTAAGGTCACGAGTTCAATCCTTGGTGGAATTCAACCTCTACTTGGCACAAATACCACCCATCATATCAGCACGTTGTCTGATCCATGGTGGATTGACCATAAACTATGAACTTGTTAATTCTCCTAAAATAATAACTTTAAAGTTTCGCAATCAATCCAAACTTGGTCGCAGAAGAAAGGGAGTTTTTTTATTTCATTAAAAAGTAATATTATCCAGAATAACTTGCTAACTATAGTTAATAAGGTTTAAACATTTTATAAAATACATACTTTTTTCCAAAATCAAAGTTTTTTCAAATATACATTTATTGACGGGAAATTTTTTTTCCATCCTTTAAAATTTTATGAAAGTAAAACTAAAAACGGGATTTTATGATGAAGCAGAGAAATTTTTTAATAATCAAATTGCATAAATTTCAAAAAATTAGACTTTAAATCTTATGATTCTATTTTCAGGGTTCATATTAAGAAAAACATTTTTGTTTTCATCCCAAAGGCCTTTGTATTCGCTGCAGCTCACTCTCTTCTGAAGGGCAGAAAATGCATAGTGCAACAAAAGAACTATTTGGACCTCTTAAAAATAATATTCATACTTCGAGTGCGAAAAAATAAAAGGTAGACTTCTGACGGCAAAGGAATTCAGGTATTCTCGCCAAGCAGACTTTTTGGTGACAGCACATGGTCGCCATTTTGGCGCATGTGACCAAATGGTAGCTACTTGCCTTAAAAATGTGGCGGCAAAATGTTACCAGCGACGATATTTTATTTGGCGTTGGTTGCATCATTATTGGCGACTTCATCGCCTTCCGAGTTAAAATGAGAAAGTATCGAAATCCCAAATAATAAACTAGAGAATCAAACGAAAACTTACTCAAAATTTAAAATAATAATACATTAAATTCTGTAACATAATGGGAATTTTTCAAAAAAGTTTTTAACCATTGGCGTTGTTTACATTAACTGTCATCTTGCCTTTTTGGCTGCGGCAACTGGGTATTTTTTAGAAAATGGAATACTTAAGTAACCATAAAGGAACAATCAGGACGGTTTTACATTATTTTAAAATTTTAAATTAGGCTTTTCAGTAATACAGTGGAAAATTTCTTCAAATTTCAATATTTTTTTTAATGCTTAACAAAGTTTGTAATGATGTTTATTGTTTTTTAATGACATGACTTCGTTCAATCATTCAGTCATATGTTTTTATCAAGTTTAGTTTAGTTATGTTAACATCCCGTTGTAAAGCAACACTAGGGCTATTTTGGGACTGATCTCGTCATTTTGAACCACGGTCAGATGACGAGGGCGACAAGAGCTGGATTTTTTACGGCCCTCGGAAACAATAAAGTCCCGAAAAAGCTTTACTCTTTAAGCTATTTATCGTTTTCTAATAAATCGCTACAAATAATTCAGCAATAGCATAAGTATTTGTATCCTAATTTTCTAAAGGAACTCTTCCAAAACTGTTAACTTTCAGTCATTGGATTATTTTCTGTATAAGATTCGCACTAATCTGAATAAAATAAATTAATCTGGTAGTATGTAATAATATTCATAGATACACTAAACATATTTGTGCAACAATATTGTTTAAAAAAATCTTAGCGTTTGCGGATATGCAACCTCTTTCTACTGATGAAGAGGTTATAATTCACAACAGACAAAGCATAAATGAATATGAGGCATTACTAGATCTCCATAAGGTAACATAAATCTCTCTTCAAACAATTGAGGTAAGAATATCCAATTTTCTGCCAAGCACAATAAAATCATGCTTACCTTCAAATAATTTACCGAAACACCGCTCTGGGGCTATCTTAATAAGTCAGTTACAGCCACTAAACATTGGCGATCCCTTTTATATAGGATATATATCACGCTGCTGTCAATCGGAAGGAGCTCGATCCTCGGCAGAATTCAATACTACCCGTTGGCTCAATACCATCCGCCAATCTTAGACGCGTTAACAAACGGCTTTTAGGATGGCAAAAAAATTGCCCGGATTACACCTGGTAGAAAATTCATTTTCTTCATACTTTTCTAAGTATTCAACTTTGACGAAAAAACATTAATCTCTCTTCGGGTCGAAAAGAATTGTTGGTGCGACTGGAGTTTAACCCCTTGATTGGCGCAATGCTCAAAAATCGCCAACTCACCAACTATGATATTGCGCAGTGTTTTTCGAAGGAATAATAATCATGATAATAGCAAAAGATAAAAGGGTTGCCAGACTATAGAAAACTTAGTTTGCCAAATTTGACGCGTTATCTTCAACTTGGAGCAGAAGGGGTGTTAAACTACGAATTTTTGATGAATAAACTCCCAGCCATTTTAAAAGAAAAGGTACTGTAATGTTCCCCATTCATGGCCTTTCCAGCCAGCTGTGTCATCATTGTTAAATGCCTCCAGATTTTTCCCCCTTGGACATGCAAAGACAATCTTACTATCAATGATTTTAATCAGATGCCCAAATCTGCAACTGCGCCATCTGTTTACGTGAAATTTTTTGTGAACATAGGCAATCATTTAAAAAATGCGACACTGCTTTTACAGATGAATCTGAAATTGGTGAACACTTTGGATTATTCGACCACATTGTACTTTCTAGGAAGCTGACCAAACCTCGAAGATTTTTACCATTTACACTACTTTAAGAGAGATAAGACTTTTATCAAAGATCATATATACCGATTCACAAAGTTCAATCGAAGCAATTTTAAACTCAAACAGACAAAACCATCCTTTGATGCACAGTGCGGTAAAATTAATTTTTAAATTGTTGGATAGTAATTTTAATATTCTATTTTGTTGGATTCCTGAACACGTTGGTTTACCGGGGAAAGTGCACTCCATCCAACCTTCTATTTTTGGTTTTAATAATGGCTCTCTTAGCCGTAGAAAGAGTGTTGTTCTAATAAGACTTCGCATTGGCCACACTTATTTTACTCGCAAATATTTACTTTATTCAGATGTAACTCCAATTTGTGTAAATTGCAACACCATGATTTCTGTTTGGCATATTACATGTGAATGTCCTAAATATCGCTTTCTAAGAATAAAATATTTCGACAGCGATTATCCAAATTTGAAAGGCAGAATTGGAGAACCGTACTGTGTTAATGTGTTTTCATTTTTACTTTATATCCGTTTCATGCATAATATTTAACTTATATTTTCACTTAGTTATTTAATTTTACATTCCCTTACTTTAAGGAAAACGCCTTACTTTCTAAAATATTTTAAGTTCTAACTGGCACAGCTTGGCCAGTATTGGCTTTTGCGACATAAAAAACCAATCAATCAACCTCCAGATTACCAGACGGAGGATCTTCTTATTGCCGAGTGTCGTCGCATCTTTCCATTGGTAATTTTTCATCCGCTGAAGGATCACACGTCAGGTTAATCGTTGAAGAGAAACTTATCTCACCTTCAAGGGAAAAAAGGGTCAACCCATCTGAATGCCAAATGTTTCCCGTTGTGAAAGGACTATCATTAACACGTGTTCCAGAATGGGCAGTTACTAGGAAGCATCATTAATGGTCATTCCCCAGCCAGGCTGGAGCCCGGGCATTTTTCTGAACAACTATTGACCGATAGAGAGCTTACGTGGACCAGTGGGAAGTGCGAGGTGGAGATTTGACAGTGATAAAATTGAAGGAGCGATAAGAGATTTCTTGGAACTGGCGAATTAGGTCCCACTTTGGTTGCAGCCTTGTTAACTAACAACCTGTTAGTTCTTGAGGTGTTATTTCTCCGAACTGATGGAAAATTCTTTTCACGATATACCTTCACTGTCGACTGTTGTGTAAATATCTTCACATTCCAAATGGTACAAATATCAAATATTTTAAACAAGATTAGAATAAGTTATTCTTATGTAAATATATGGTTTTAAATAAGCCAATTATCTGAAATTCTACTCTTTTATTTGATTATTTAATAGTTCAGTAACAAGACATTACAGTACTTTTCTATTATACAAACGCAGGTGGCGTTGCATAATGTTTAAAAGTCATAAATGTGGAAAAAAGAAAGCTAACCTAAATAAGTATGGGGGTAACCGTAATTTAACACCCCGTTTTCACTAAGTTGACGATAACGTGCCAAAACTTGCTATTTCTCCTGTCTAGTAACCCTATTATCTTTCTCTTTTATTATGGGTTATAATGGGATTGGGAAAAATACGCTAAAAGATCATGGTTGGCGAGTTGGCGTTTGTTTTAATATTGAGCCAAACAAGGGGTTTAACCCGTGGCCTCCGAGAGAGATAAGGCCTGCTGGCTCTGGCTCTCACTCCTGCATGAGTCATCACGAAAGGGCGATCGAGAAGCCAGTTTACAATAATCAGTCAGCACGTATTCTATGCGATGAAAACATGGACTGACGTATATAAACGATTTTTTCTCCTCATTATTATACTTATTTCTTCATCCAAGATGGTGTGATATTGAAATTAATGAGGTGCAAAAGCAAGTTTTGGATACAAATTATTGAAGGTAAGTGTACTTCTTTTATTATCCTCAATACACACTTAAAGTATGATTGAATCTGTTATTGTTAAGCCTATTTGTTCGTCACGTTCTATTTTAACTACAAATTATGATTGAGATTTACTTTTTCCTTATTATTTGTTCTGTAGTTTTAATTAAGAATGAACTTAATGAAATAAGAATAAGTAATTGCTCTCTATTTACACAAATTCTTTATTTCATAGTGTCAAAAATCAATTTTTTAGACTATATTTTGTTTGATTATGATAGTCCTGTCAAGGTTCATAATTATTCGATTGTTATTAATTTATTCATAATTTTGGAATGAAAATTCTACCTAAATAAGCTCTTTGTAAAAAATTTCATATCTGAATCTAAAGCTTACCTTTTGATTATTTAGTTAAATAAAATTTACAAAGTTTTATCCATTATTTCTTAATTTTTTTTTAATCATGACAAAGTTTTATATTTAAAAATACAATGGGAATTAATATCACTCTGAATATCTATAAACAAAGAAATTTTATTATTTTATTTTGCATGATTTTTAAGATGCATTAATTTTAGTTGAATTCTAGTTTCATTATTTTGTTAATTAATTAGGCTATTAATTAATTTAAATAGATTTAGAATAGGTTGATTTATTAAAAAAGAATAAAGCATGAAAATAACTGATATTTAAGCAGTAGTTTAAAATATTTTTAGAACTCAATAAAAAATTATCTTGATTTGTAGGTTTATAAATATAAAAAAGTTATTCTACATTATAGAGATTTTTTTTCCATCTTTATTTTTTAGGTATGTGAAAGACCTTTTAAAGATGGCAAAGTGCTTTATTGAACTAGTTTCTATAATGAAAGCACTGGGGAAAAATTATCTGCTCATCTGAAGAAGCCCAAGCTAAAAGAAAATGCTGTGCCAAGTATTATTCCTGGCTGCCCAACATATTTTTTGCCATTAACATCCTCGATTTGAGAGAGTCCGTCAAAAAAAGGACAAAGATTGGAACACTCCATATTGAACGTTTCATAATTGAAAGCTTGAATTCCAAGCAGAACTATGACAACAAGACTGCATTCATTAATTTTGATGAATTAAAAAAAATGTAAGAAAGACCATACCCTTTCTTCCTTTTAGACTTTTATTGAAAAGAATTTAACTATGTTATTCATCCACCTATATGTTAAAGATGGCATTCCTTCCATAATGTATGCTGTAAGTATTTATTTGTATGTATTTTTAAATGTATCTTTTATATGAGAAAGGATTTTGAAGCATGAGCGATACCAGTTTCCAATGTCTGTTAATAATATTAATCAAATATTTAGTATTCTTGATTTTTATCAAAAGGATCCCTGTGAAAGATGATCAGATTCACTGAATGTCAGAATTAACATAATTGAATGTATCGTTAAAAATAATAGATACCTTGCCCATAATAGCATATTTAGCTGGTTACTGTTTTCGTGCTGCTTTAAAAAAAAACAAGGTGTTTACATTGCCGCCAAAAATTGACAACAGATAAAAATTCCATTCCTCCTAATTTTAAACTAATAGATGTAAAAGATGAGGGTGGGCTGTTATATCCTAGTACAATAGTATTTAATGCTGCTATCCACACATATATTGTTATTCAAAAATTAATTAGTGAAAATTTTGAAAATTTATTGAAGTTCCTAATCAACGAAATTTGGTCATTTATCTTGTAGAAAATATTTTAATAACTAAAGATATGTTTCTTTCTTCAGATGTTTGTGCAGATGGACATGAAATATTACCTTTGCTTGCTGTAATTCTGAGGTCAGCAACAAACAGTTTATTAAATAATTATTGTAAAGTGAAAAATGATGAAGTGAAAGGTAAATCCAATAATAAAACAACTTCTAAGAGTAAAAGAAAACTAATAACTTTTTCTACAAATTCTTCCACAGATAAATAAACAATCTAGCAAATAAAATTGATCATTTGGAAGGGTGGGAAATACTTGTTTTAATAGAAGTATAGAAAGGGAAGAAAAAAAAAAGTTTTGAAGAAATAAAGTGAAAATTATTTTTATAATTAATTTATATATAGTGATTTATATAGTGCATGCAAATAATTATTGTTTATTAATCGCATCATAATAGTATTTCTGCTTTGTATATGTATGACTTCTGAATAATAGTATTGTTTTTTTCTTGCTAATGGTTATGGAGAAATAAATAAATGTTTATTAATACATGTCTTCATCTGGTTAATATTTTATAATTTTTTAAAAATATCACAATTTTGGTTATTTTTATTTCGTTATAAATCATATTTAAAGTGATATTTTTATATTGTATATGTGCGTTCTAAATAATTGTATTTTTTATACAGTATATAAAAGTAATTATTGTTTTTTTTATTGCATTTTAATAATATTTGTATATGCATAAGTTCTGAATAATTGTATTGTTTTTTTCTTGCTAATGTTTATGGAGAAATAAATAAATGTTTATTATTTATATCTGGTTCATATTTTATAATTTCTTAATTCTTTCATAGTTATTAACTTAACTATATTATTTTTTATACAAATACTGCTTGTAGATTTGCCATATTTTTTAAAGAACAATTCTAAAAAGAAAGAAAAAATGAAATTCAATATTTATGTAGCACATAAAAAAATAAATGACTAATCTCATTATGTTACTAATGTCTTTTTCGGTTTGTTTTACAGAATTTTTATTGTCTATGTAAATTTTTTTCTGTTGATTAGTTTCTTCTTTTAAAAAATAAAATTCACGATAATTAATAAGTTTCTATTTAAAAGAAAATGTTATCTATTTTACACAAATATTAAATAATTCGTAAGTTAGCAATTATTCACCTATTTAATAATTCGATGATTTTTTTTTTTTAATAATGAAAGTTGTCTAGAAAATGTGTTCAATAACGGAAATTCTCAAACAGTTATTGTAATTATTTAAAAGTCAATTTTTAATACCAAGTAATATTATTTTAATTCGTATCTATGCAATTATTTGGTAATTTAGAAAATTGACGAGAGTGCTTAACATCGCAAGTTACGCGTTATGTTAATCTCCGTCCTTCTCCAAGCATCCACCCAACAGTGATGACTCATTTCAGCAGCCAGCAGGCCTTATCTCTCTCGGAGGCCACGTTTAACCTCAGATCGCACCTTATTTTGTCATCTTAATATATGCCGAATTGGGGATTATCACTGGAATTATATATCACGACATTTAAGCTGATCAAAACACATGACTGAAGGGTTTAAGGAAAACATGTTACTGTTTGAATTTCATTACGGTGAAAATGTGCTTTGGGTCCCCTGCTTGGCGCGTTTTTACGCGTTGTCTCGCGGAGTCGAATGTACTGAGAGACACTACGCAAAAACCTGCCAGTTGGCGACTTTTTGAAAATGCGCCAAGCAAGGAACCTAAAGCACAGATTAACCTTCATTACAACAATAATACTCATCATTACAAATTGTGTTAAACATTTTTTTAAAATTATTGAAATTAAAGAAATTTTCCACAGAAAAAAATTATATCACTGAAAAGTTTTTATTTCCTAAATTTTGAAATAATGTAAAAGCGACTTGATTGTTCCTTCATGGCTGCTTAAGTATTATACTCCTAAAAGGTACCCAGTTGCCCCCGCCGAAAAGTCAAGATGACCGTTAATGTTAACAAATCCACGAAGTAGTTATGGTTAAAAACAATTTTCATATCCATTGCGGTAGAAAATTTAAAATATTCTTTGGTAAAATCCTATTTTAGCCCACCTCTGGCGACTGTTTCAAAATCTCGCCAATTTTTCAAAATCACGCCAAATCGAAAGTATTTGAAAGTAATCGAAAGTACCAATAAGAATAATAGTTTTCTAACTGAGTTTAAATCAACCAATGGGATTCCGTAGGGTTGCCGCATTTCTCTTCATATGTTGTCAGGGTTGCCATTTTAAAATCATTATCGCTGATAATTTGGCGAATTTTTAAATTGGCGTCAGAGGTGGGCTAAAATAGGATCGACCCTATTCTTTTAAGTTTTGAGCAAGTTTTCGTTTGATTCGTGAGTTTATTATTTGGAATTTCAATAGTTTACGTTATACCTATGTTGGTGAAAAGTCGCCAATAATGATGCAACCAACGCCAAACGGAATATTATCGCTGGTAACATTTTGCCGCCACATTTTTAAAGCAAGTCGATCCAAAAAGTCTGCTTGGCGAGATTTGTGCCGGTATATTGGAAAAAGGTAAAAATATATTTGAGGATTGGATTTGGATTTTGGATTTAAAGGCGCATGAGCCAGAATTCACTATACTGAGCCAGACATACGGTTAGAAAATATATTTGAAAGTGCCTCTTAAGCGAAATTGGTGATTTTTGTTTGATGCCGTGCCTGTTCGCGCTGATCACCGTTCAAACAGCATTGGCGGCCAGAACATAAAGAAATTTCAGCCCATTCAAAGTAGTGCGATTGGCGATCACAACTTGGTGAAAACCCAGGGGCACCCACAAATACAGTCTAACCTTGGGAAAGTATTAAAGAAAGCAAAGGGTCGATCTTATTTTAGCCCACCTTTGGCGAATAATAAGAATTTTTTGGCGAAAGGTAAGAATTTTTTTTCTTAGCCTTTTCATTCAAATACTTTTGATTTGGCGTGATTTTGAAAAATTGGCGAGATTTTGAAAAAGTCGCCAGAGGTGGGCTAAAATAGGATTTTACCAAAGCACCTATTTACCTTCTTCGCTAGGATAAGGGGTCCTCGCCATTGCTTTTTTCTGTTCCTCTTCCGACATTTTCTCGTCTTCACTGTCCTCCTCTTTTATTTTTGCTCGATATTTTTCATTCGAATGAGACTTTTGGTGATGTACAGACTTTCCGACACTCTTTGGAGACTTTTCTTCACTTTGGGATGATGCCTCGTCCGTTTTCTGAGCGGCTGAATAACTCGCAGTTTTACTTCGATCACTTCCCGGATTCCCTGTGTCACGATACACTGTTCTATCCTCTTCCGTTTTCTTGTCGTAGGTGGATTTGATTTCAGTTTCATTGCTATTTTCGGTAAAAGAATCACTTGATTCAGATGCGTTTGTCTTCTCCTGGTGGGTGACTCCTGATTCAGGTATGTTCCGACTGTCTATCGGTTCGTCGTGTTTCAAGCCGCCCCTGTTCGTCAGATTTAAAGGGGAGTCATCGGATTCTTCGTTGGATGTCAAGTCTTTCTCCGACGATTTCGTTTCTCTCCTGTAGTACTCTTCTTTGTCCCGAAATTCATTGACTCCACTCTCCTGGGAGGAGACAGATGTCGATTCCCCAATCGCGCTTTTTGAAGAGCTTTTCGAATTCGCGTTCTGGTAGGAGCACTGCTTCTCGTGCTCGACCACTTTGTCACTTCTGTAGCGAATCCCGCACAGGCGGCAATGTAAATAGGGAGCTTCGGAGGTCATGACGACTCTTGGTTCAGTCCAGAGGGAAAATAATTAAAACCTGCATTTCGAAACGAAGCAAAACTGAAATTAAAGAGAATTTTCACTGGCTTATGCTTGAATGAAACAAGATTTCTTCAAATGTATATGTAAACATACAATCTGTTATCTGCTCGCGTCATGAAATATCAATGCCATCGACGCACGAAATCATGAAAAATATTTCACATATTATACTATTCTCACTCTTAAGGTGGATTCACACGAGGTTAACTGGGGCGTTGGCCAACAGGAGCTCTTACAGCCCTAGTGCATTCTACTTTTGGCGCTGACAACGACAGGAAATTATTGTTTTAGAAACTGGCTGATGGAACTTTGTAAAAGTTATCATTTTCCTATTTCATTTTGCTGCAGTTGAAACTTTGAATCTAGTAGATCATTGATGTGTGTGGCATATTATTTCATCAAGTGTTTTAAGTGCTTTAAGAATTATTAATGAATTATATTTTTAAATGGATGAAGTGGTGTGTTATTATCCATTGCTAAGCAATCCTTGGTTCCGTCCTGAGTGAAAATGAATGAATCTGTACTTCGAAATGAAACAATCTGTTATCTGCTCGAGTCATGAAATATCAATGCCATCGAAACACGAAATTATGAAAAAAAAAATGTACATATTATACTATTCTCACACTCCATCAGTTAAGTTGGGTTCACACGAAGTTAACTATTGTGCGCATTCGTTGCCTGTACACTATTGTCCTGGGTGAGAAATACCACCCAAATATTTTTAAATTTTTAAGAGCAGCCTTGGCTGTTTCACATGCATTTAGTTTTTTCAAAATTCTGTTTGTGTTAAGCATTGCTAATTAAGTTCGTGTTCATTACATCATCGCATAAAATTTTCATGTTTGATCGATTTAAATTTCAAGTTGCTAAAACGATTCTTTACATAAATTTCACATAGTTTTATCTTGTCACATCTGAACTAATTTTTTTAACAAATGATATCTTTTTTAAAAAATATATATATTTCATACTTTAACCTTTTGATTGGAGCAGTATACAACCATAAAAAACATCCTCTTGTTTTTCCTGTATTGTCCTCGTGTGAGCAGTTGAGACAACCTTTGTCCCGACGGGACACTTGTTTGCCATTGTCCCGTTCTGGTCACGTGATTTTCTGGAAGTAGGCATTATCTTCTATTTCACGTAATAGTTAGCCTTGTGTGAAAACACCTTTACTCTGGATGAAAATTATTCACTTATATTTGGATAACGGAGAAAGATGTTTTGACTTAGTGCGTTGGCAACAGGAGCGCCTATAGCTCAAGTGCATTCTACTTTTGTCGTTGGCAACATCAGGAAATTATGATTATTATTTTAGAATAACTGGCTGATTGAACTTTGTGAATGTTATCATTTTCCTATTTCATTTTGATGCAGTTGAAACTTTGAATCTAGTACATCATTGATGTGTGTGGCATATTATTCCATTAAGTATTTAAGGTGCTTTAAAAATTAATTAAATATATATTTTTTTATACAATTTTTTCTAAATACATACATTATACTATCTGGATGAAGTTGTGTGTTATTCTCTATCTCTAAAGACTGTTATTATGGAGATTGACTAATATCGAAAAAAATTAAGAATTGAGTAGTCATAGTTGAATGTAAAATTGACTAGATTTGGTAGAATAAAACGTTGGGATTAATATCCGAAATTTTTGTCATCCCTCAGGGGCTCACCTTCTTTAGGTGAGTATGGGTGTCCCAATCCCAAGGTACCCAGGGATCTTTACTCGTTTCAGATTTATTCTTCCCTTTGCCTTCTGCTTTTGACTTTCATTCTTTCCCTCTACGGCAAGCGAGGGAGCTCTCCCTGAGAAGCTGTCTCCGCTCTGTTTGCTTCTTGCTTCTCATGGACAGCAAATACCCCCATGTGTTTGCCATGCGTGGTGACCCATTAGAGGGGAGGTGCACTGTGGTCCCCAGTGTATTAATCGGCTGGTACCTAGCAACCTGAGTTGCTAGTCTGCTAGGGATCAAGTGAAGGGGTTACTCCTTGTGCTTGGCGTTAAGGGTGGTCACTGTCCCCAGGGATGACTCCTAGCATCTAGGTTCCGGTTAGCACTAAGGTGTATGCCGAGGTTGGAGATAACCTGAGTCAGTAATTGCCTTCCCTTGTTGGGCTCCATGGTGGGTGGTGCCGTCCGACCCGAATCTTTTGTCATATCGTATGGGCTCCTCCAAACTTGGTCCCTTCAGTGGGCTTCGCATTGTTCAAATCCATTCAAATTTTGAAAACCATTTGGACAGATTTTTCATTGTTAAACGCGTTCCAGACACAAACGAAACTTTTGAAATGGTATCGCCATTTTTTGTAGAGAAAGCCGTAACCACAATTGTTGGCGAAGTAACATCAATTAAAAAGATACGCTCTGGCAACTTGTTAATAGCAGTAAACTCTCGAAAGCAAGCCCAAACCATACAAAAATTAAAAGCTCTTGCAACTATACCAATTAGTGTCAGCCTCCATGCATCATTAAATACCTCTAAAGGAGTAATAACTTGAGGTAAAATTCTGAATCTCCTTATTCACTATATAGCAGTTGAACTAAAATCCCAAGGTGTTGTACACGTCCGCCGAATCACCATCAGGCGAGATGGAGAATTCATTGAAACAAAACATCACATCTTAACATTTAAAACAAAGAAACTGCCAGAATTTATTTATGCAGGATACATCAAATTACCTGTAAGATAATTCATCCCGAATTCCCTGAGATGCTTTAAGTGCCAGCGATTCGGCCATTCGAAGGCAAACTGTCGCGGTGCACTGACTTGTGCTCGATGCGCGGAAAAAGGTCAATATAGCCAGAAGAAGGCCACAGTTGAAAAGTGCGTGAGCTTGGTGGTGATCATGCGTCTTACTCGAGATCCTGTCCCCAATGGCAAATAGAAAAAAAAAAGATTACTACTTTTAAAATCAAAGAAAATTTTTCCTATCCTGAAGCTAGGCCTAGAGTTGTAGCTCAAAATCCAACTCCTGGCATAGCATATTCTTCTGTCGTACAAAGAGCATTTTGTTCAAACGGTTCTTGAGCAAACTGCTTAAAAATTGCCTCGACAATCAAACAACTTAAAGACTCTTGTTCAGATACCGAACACTCCAATAGCAGTTCTCCTGAAACGCCTACAGTTTCAAAGAAGAAATCAAAGAAAAAAGCTAAAAATTCGCTGACATTAAAACTTGCAAAACGCGGCCTTTCATCACATGACTTTATTCAAAAGTTAAAAAAGTCAGCACTAAAAAATTCCGTCGCTTTCGGGCAATTTCCATAAGGACTTAACGTCTATATTCGACATGCCAAATAGCCCGGATATCAAATTACACCCTTCAGATAATGAGGATGACTTGGAGATGAGTTGCGAGTATGAAGCAACTCAAACAAATGTCCTTAAAGCTTCATCGTCAAAACAGCTCTCTTAATGGGTGCCTTCCTCTCATGGAATTGTCGTGGCCTTCGGTCCAAATTACAAGACATTAAAACTCTTTTTAACATTTTGCATCCTGTTTGTTTTGGTGTTCAAGGGACTTTCTTGACACCAAATATTCCAATCAAATTACGCGGATACAACTGTGTTCGGAGAGATGTAGATACTAACTCTCATGTTTCTGGTGGTGTCTGTATCTTCACGTCTAATTTGTATCCGAGCACACCTCTCAATTTGCATTCTTCTATTCAGGCTGTGGCTATACAGGTTCATATACAATCTTTGGTCACAGTCTGCACAATTTATCTTCCGCTCAGTGGAGTCATTTGTCAAAAGATCTTGACAATTTAGTGTACCAACTTCCTAAGCCTTTTCTTTTATTTGGAGACTTCAATGGACACAGTACTCTGTGCGGCTCAGAAAGTACCAACTCTCGTGGGCAGCAGATCGAACAGTTTTTGGCTGATAACTGTCTCTGTCTGCTCAATAATGACGAGAAAACATACTTCCATGCTCCCACACGTAGCTTTCATTGTCTTGATTTGGTCATATCCTCTCCAGAGCTGCTCTCGTTGTTGAATTTGACAGTAGGGGATGATTTGTACAACAGCGATCACTTTAACTTAATTATCTCCTACGCTGATAGAGGCGTTGCGACTACAAGTATTCCACGTTTTCTATTCCAGCGGGCTGACTGAAATACATTTTCCCAACTGGCAGTTATCAATGAGGCTATGATTAGTGATATCGACATTTCGAAAGCAGTGCAAAATGTCATCGATACGATAATGAACGCCGCTAATGTCACCATTCCGAAAACTACCGCAAGGCTAAGAAAATTTCGCAGACCGTGGTGGAATGCAGCATGTCGTGACAGTCATAAGAAACAGAAAAAAAGTTGGAATATTTTTAGAAGGTACCCTACGATAGAGAATTTGATCGCTTATAAAAGAGCCAAGGAGCAAGCCTGTCGCATTCGGCGTCGTAGCCAGAGAGAATCATGGATTAACTTTGTCTCGTCCATAACATCCTTTACTTCCAGTACACTTTTATGGAGAAAAGTAAAAGCCGCTAATGGGATCTATCATGAATCATCTGTTAATGTTTTTAAAACCGGTAGTATGATATATTCGAACCCATTAGACGTTGTTAACCTTCTCGGTCAAGCGTTAGCTCACGTTTTCGCAACTGATTCTTATAGCCGTCAGTTTATGGCGATTAAGAATCGAACAGAACTGTTGAGCTTCAAAACCCGAAAAGACATTCCATATAACTGAGAATTCAGGATGCATGAACTGGAGATGGATCTATCCGAAGTCCATGATACTAGCCCCGGACCAGATGGAATCACGTATAACATGATTCACCATTTGAAGAAATTTTCACTTTCCAATCTGTTACTGCTTCATAAAAGAATATGGACAGAACAGAAATTCCCTTCACAATGGAGAGAAGCTATAGTGATTCCTGTATTAAAACCTGGCAAAGAACCACCCGTCCCTCTAAATCAGTGCTCCGCAACCGGTGTGCCACGGCACACTGGTGTGTCATGAGCCAGATACAGGTGTGCGGCGGTCAAACACATTGTATTTGACATTTATAATTTTTCATCGTGTATTTAATACACAATGACAAATTTTTTCATAATAATGTCTATTTTTCTAAATATACTATGGAATAATTATTATAACTAAATAATTATTTAATGGTCCCCTGGTGAGAACAGTTGAAAGCTGCATAGTGTGTGGTGTGAAAACCAAGGTCCACCAAATTAATCATAGAAAAAGCAAAATGACCATTATGCGCGTCGTTGAAGACTCATGCGCATGTGTATTTGCATTTGCGCCTGGTACATCACGTTCACTCGTATGTCATCGTTGTCACTATTTTACAACACAAAGTTAAATAAACACGTTCCTACCACTAACGATGCTTATTATTAATTATCTTACTGAATTATGTATGGTTAACGTTCTTCGTATAAATTTTTTTAAGTTTTATACCTCTTTAAATATGGATAAATTTTTACGTTGGAAAGATTATTCTTCACGTACAGATGATGAAGAACCCAGCACAAGTGTTACAAAAAACCTAAAGAAGGTTGTGAAAAGAATTTACGACGAAGACTACATTAAATATGAATTCTCCTGGTGTGGTGATGAAACGGCACCAAGACCACAGTGCATCATTTGCGGCGATCAGCTATCAAACGAGTCAATGGTACCCAGTAAATTAAAGCGGCATCTATATTCAAGCCATCCTAGCTGTGCCAACAAAGACAAACAATATTTTAAGAGGTGCTTAGAACAAAATAAAAAACTGAAGAAAGTTTTAAAATCGGCCGTAACAGTTTCTGGAAAGGCATTAGAAGCTAGCTATCATGTTGCAAAATTAATTGCAGAAGAAGCCACATACTGTCGGCGAAAAACTTATTAAACCAACATGCATGGAAATTGTTAGACTTGTGCTTGGACCCAATGAAGTTAAGGAAGTGAATAAAGTTTCGTTGTCTGCTGATACTGTTAAAAGACGTATTCATGATATGCCAAGTGATATTTTAGGAACACTGCTTAAAAAACTGTTATCGGCTGAAAAATTTGCGCTTCAGATCGATGAAACAACTGATATTAAAAATAAAGCACAGCTGATAGCTATTGTACGTTTCGTTGACGAGAACTTTATTAAAGAACATTATTTATTTTGTAAGGAGGTTCCAGAGCGAACTACCGGTGAAGAAATTTTTCGAGTAACCGATGATTTTTTCAAAATATGTATTATTCAATGGAGCAACTGCATTGCTGTTTGCACGGATGGCACTGCGGCAATGACGGGTAGTAAAAAAGGTTTTGTCTCTTGTGTAAAACAAAAAAAATTCCGACTGTACAATTTACACACTGCTGCATACATCGAGAAGCATTGATGGCCAAGAATTTGCCGGAAGAACTTTTGAACACGATGAATGAATGTATGGCGATCTCTCTCACATTCTCTCGTTTAAAGCTCGTGAAGTGACGTTGTGTGCAAGGTGACGTCATTGATTTCAAATTGCATAAAGAGCAGCATGATTTATGCTATCACCACTTATGCATCCAGGCATTCTTGCCTCAGCGAGAACGCGTGCAGATCGTAAGGAGTGTTGATGCAAGAATAAAGATATTCTATTATGAACTTGGAGTTATTTTTCAGCCTTCTAAAAGAGTCAAATATAATTAGATAGTTAATCCTTTTAACTTGATAATCCAACTCTTCAAATGCATTAAAATCATAAACTTAATTAAATCAAGAGCCATAAATTCGTGAATTTTTGGATTGTGCAGAAATGGGAGCCGAATATGAATCCTTATTATTTTATACAGAAATTTCTTGGCTATCCCGAGGCAAAATTTTGGCTAGATTATTTGAGCTTCGTCACGAGGTGCGTGAATTTCTTTTAACACAGAATATGGTCGAAATATGCCAGCACCTCGATGATGATTACTGGATAGCCAAACTTGCATACATGTCTGATATATTCGAGCATTTGAATGAACTTAATAAAAAAATGCAAGGTCGAAATGAAAATATTTTGACGTGCTCCGACAAATTACAAGGATTTATTTAAAAACTCGGACTTTGACAGAAAGAGTTGCAAAAAGGATGTTTGGAAATGTACCAAAGGACCAATCATATTACAATTGAAAACAAACAATTAAGTGTGGATCTGGTCCAACAACATTTAAGTATGTTTCAGCAGAAATTTGATCAATATTTTTATTCCATTAATACCGAACAATACGATTGGATTCGAAATCCTTTTGCAACCAATGCAATAAATTCTACGGAAGCACTGTCTCTACAAATTCGAGACGAATTTACAGATTTATATGATGACATGACATTAAAATTATACTTCTCTGAAGTTCCGTTAGATGTTTCCTGGATTTACGTTAAAAAAGAATATCCTCACATTTCCTATAAAGCAATCTTAACATTACTTCCATTTTCGACGACATATTTATGTGAGCAAATTATTTCAACTCTCGTATTAATTAAAAATGATAAGCGGTCATGCTTAAAAGATCTTGACCCAGAACTTCGGGTAATGGTGTCAAATATTGAGCCGAATATAAAACTTTTGTGCTTATTGAAACAAGCGCAGGTATTATACACTGATGGAAAAAAAATCCCAACACCAAGAAAAAATTATTGTACAGTAATGAAATTTTAGGAATACATTTGTCTAGGTAACATATTTAATTGATTAAAGTTTCAAGATCACAGGTAGAGCCATTGGCGAGAAGAGCCACTTCAAATGTGAAGTGTTGGTACATTAGTAACCGGTGTAACGTGAATGCATTGTGTCGTACAGGTGTCGGATATCAGTTTGTGGGATGGAGTTCCATGCCTGTTGCTCTTGGGCGGTCAATGCAGGGACGGTTAATGCTGGTTGTGGATGACGCTGGAGTTGTCGTCCAATGATGTCCCATACGTGCTCGATTGGAGAACGATCTGGTGATATAGCAGGCCAAGGCAACATGTCGACACTCTGTGGAGCATGTTGGGTTACAACAGCGGTATGAGGGCGAGCGTTATCCTGTTGGAAAACACCCCCTTGAATGCTGTTCATGAATGGCAGCACAACAGGTTGTATATCTAGACTGACGTACAAATTTGCAGTTAGGGTGCGTGGGATAACCACGAGAGTGCTCCTGCTGTCATACGAAATTGCTACCCAAACCATAACTCCAGGAGTAGGCCCTGTGTGTCTAGGCCACAGACAAGTCACTAGCAGGCGTTCACCTGGCCTCCTTCTAACCAACAAATGGCTATCACTGCGACCAAGGCAGAACCGGCTTTCATCAGAAAACACAACAGATCTCCACTCCGTCCTCCAATGAGCTCTAGCTTGACACCACTCACGTCGCAAACGGCAGTGGTTTGGAGTCAGTGGAATGCACTGTACAGGGCTTCTGGCTCAGAGCTGTAATTGAAATAACCGATTTGTAACAGTTCGTTGTGTCACTGTGGTGCCAACTGCAGCTCGAATTTCAGCTGCAAACGCTGTACGATTAGCCACAGCCATACGCCGAATACGACGGTCTTCCCTCTCAGTAGTACCATGTGGCAGCCCGGAACTTCCCTTGACCACTTCCGCCAATACTCATGCACAGTGGATACATTCCTGCCAAGTCTTTCAGCAATATCGCGGAAAGAAAACCCACCTTCTCGTAGCCCTACAACACGACCTCGTTCAAACTCAGTGAGCTGTTGATAATGGCTTCTTCGTCTTCTCAGAGGCATCCTTGACTAACATTAACCCACTACGTCAAATCTCAACTGTAAATAACGATCACGAACCTTACAGCGCTTATTTAAAGCAAACTTCATTTGCATGTTCATAGTGTCGCTACTAGCGCCACACTTACGCGCGTAGCTCAAAATTTGAATCGACGTCATCTTCCAGATGTATAAACACGCCTACCAAATTTTGTTTATCTTGCACAGCTCCTTCCTAGTGTTGGGATTTCTTTTCCATCAGTGTATTAATAATTATTATGATTGCGTAGAAATAAATATGTTATAGTTTTATGTGTGTATACTTTTCAAATAAAAAAGATATATTGTAAAATTTGTGTATCAATGAATACTTATATACTTTAGCTTTTGGGGTACCGCGGAATTCTCGACAGAAATAAGGTGCGTCGTAGGTGAGAAAAGGTTGCGGAGCACTGCTCTAAACTACAGGCCAATTGCTCTTGCAAACCGATTGCTATGCGCTAGAAAGCCTTGTCTTTATAAGACTTTCGAACGCATGGTCAACGCTCGACTTACTTTCAAATTGGAAAAAGAAGGGCGCATCTCCCCGTTGCAAAGTGGTTTCCGTAGAGGGTGGTCTACTTTTGACAACCTCGTTATACTTGAAACCCAAATTAGCAACGCATTTGTTAGAAGGAACCACCTTGTTTCCGTATTTTTCGACATAGAAAACGCATATGACCTATATGGCGCTATGTCATACTTTCTACACTATTTCATTTGGGTTTAGGGGTAACATGCTCATATTTTTACAAAACTTTTTAACTCAACGTTCCTTTCGTGTTCAAGTTGGTAACTTTTATTCTAATAATTTTATTCAAGCAGAGGGAGTTCCGCAAGGAAGTGTCCTTAGCGTTACACTTTTTATTGTTCATTTGAGTCAAATTTAAACCAGTTGTCCCCATCTGTTAATGGGACACTTTATGTAGACGATCTGCAGATCTCATGCCAAGGAAGTAACATGGCACTGATTGAGAGGCAATTGCAAGGCGCAGTAAATAAACTTGTAGTTTGGTGCGATAATAATGGTCACACAATCTCCCCAGAAAAGTGTAGTTGCATTCATTTCTGTAGGAAAAGAATTAAAAATACCCCTATTCCTGTTGTTAATGAGATACGGTTTTTGGGAGTGATTTTCGATCGTAAACTCACCTTCCTTCCGTATATATTATATTTGCTGAAGAAGTGTGAGAAATCCTTAAATATTTTAAAGGTTCTCTCAAAAACTTCTTGGGGAGCCGATCGAACCCCCATTCTCCGCATTTATCAGGCAATCATTCTCTCTCGGATAAATTATGGATGTATGGTGTATGGTTCCGCCGCTCATCTGTTTTGCGGCGACTGGATACCATCCATAATTCTGCTTTGAGCATTTGCTCTGGTGCATTTCGTACGTCTCCAATTGAAAGCCTCTATGTTATATGTCACCAACTACCACTTTCCTTAAGACGAAAAAAACTGTCTGCTATATTTTATTTCCGAACAAAATCTGTTCTGAAGTATCCACTAAACGAAATTTCCCTGCCTGTTGGTATTCGTCGACTTTACAATGCTTGCCCTTTTCCTATCCTACCATTTTGTGAGAGAACAAGATTGCTTCAGCATGATTCGGACCTTATTAATGTTTGAATTAAAAGTGTTGCCTTTTTTAGTTTTCCACCTTGGGGCATTCCACAATTTTCGTTCTTGAATCCTTTCATGGGATACGACAAATCATTAACTTCTCCTTTGGTTTTCCAACAGTTTTATTTATATCATCGCGATATGTATTCTTCTTTTCTGCCAATTTTTACGGATGGCTCGAAATCAGATGGATATGTTGGTTGTGCAGTCGTTCTTACATCTGACACACTGAGCCACCATCTTCACAATTCCTGCTTTGTTTTTACTGCTGAGTTAGTGGCAATTTTCTTTGCTCTTCAGAAAATATCAACCTCTGCTCAGCGTAAATTCAATATCTATACAGATAGCATGAGTGCTTTGGAGACACTTTCAAACTACCAAAATCGGATGCATCCTATTGCGCTCAAAATTCTATTTACCTTGCGACATTTAAAAAATGATGACTTTCGGATTGTTTTCTGTTGGTTGCCTAGCCATGTTGGCATCTTGGAAATGAGACGGCTGACTTGGCAGCAAAATCTGCAAAGACCTTACTAAACATAGGTATTCCTTTTTGTGACATTAAAAGATCCATTAATCATCACATCAACTCTAATTGGCAAACGTCATGGGATCTGCAGATCCAAAATAAATTGCATTGAATTAAAACTGACATTTTTCCTTGGACTGTTCATCCTATACTTGAGATGGATGTTAAATGGACTCGTCTCCGTATAGGACATATGCATTTCACTCACAGGCACCTAATCTTTGGCGAAAATGCGCCTGTGTGCAACAGCTGCCTAGTACAATTTACTGTTCATCCTATTTTAATTGACTGTATCGTCTTTAATACTTATCGTTCTCGTTTTTTAAGACGTCTTCAACTTTACAAGACTTGGTGGGTGAAAAAAACTACCCTAATATTTTTAAATTTGTTTATGTGATTTAATTATTTTTGATTTAATTAATTATTTTGTTGTGTCTTTTTTTAATCTTTGTATAATTGTTCATATGTATAAATGAATACTGAATATAGATGGCGCAGTTTGCCCCAACTCAGGAGTATGCTTGGAATGTGAGGGGTGAGCTGTTGAGATTTTTTGTAAACAACGAGATCCGGTGTTGTTGTAACTGGTGCAGGCAGCACCCGCTCTCTCTCCGTTAGCGGCAAAAAGTATTATTTGTTCGCTCGTTGTTAGCGGCACTTTCTATATTTCGATATATATATTATGTGTTTCCTTGAATATCTGTGATCGTCGTCCATGTTTTGTATATATATATTTGTGTGTGTGAAAATAAACGAGAAAAGGTAACGAAGATTTTTTCCTTGGATTAAATACACACACAAGCCAGAGCTATACATATAGTACGTCTAAACATATTGGAGGCACCGGCGAGATATTTTCAGGATGAGAAACAGATAAGTTCCTTTCATTTTTTCTTATTATTGATTATGAATTTGATGTTTTTAAAGAGAAGAACATCTGTTGAATTTATTAGGAAATTATCTTGAAGGAACACATAACGAAAATTAAAGTTGCAAGAGGCAAGGTTAAGGCCTCCTTGACTAGATTGGAAAATACTGCAGATGAACTTAAATCAAAAAATGAAATAGTTATTCGTTTGCAGAGATTAGAAGAACTTTTGAAAGAATTCGAAAGATTGGATTCAGAATTAACTGTTGAGGATTCTGAAATAGAAGAATTTGAAAATAGATATTTTTCTTTGAAATTAAGGTTTCAAAATAAGATTGATAATTTTAGTACGTCTCAATCCAATTCTGCTGAAACACTAAATTCTTCAGTTCAATCGAATTCGAACTTTCGATTACCAAAACTTAATATACCAGTGTTTTCTGGTAAATTTGAAGATTGGATGAACTTTAAAGATTTATTTGTATCTACAGTTCATTCACAAATATCTCTAAGTAATTGCCAAAAATTTCAATATTTAAAAGGTTTGCTGTCTGATGTACCATTGTCCTTGATTAAACATATACCGTTGTCCAATGACTCCTATGAAGAAGCATGGGGAAAATTAATGGACATGTATGATAAAAAGAAGAAAATTGTTCATTCCTTAATTAAAACATTTTTGGAGCAAAAAGGCATTTCTCAAGCCAATTCAACGAATTTAAGGAATATCGTTGACACGAGTGATGAGGTTTTGAGAGGATTGAAATCATTAGGAGAAAAGGCATCTAGCAGAGATCCATGGCTAATCCATTTGTTACTTAAATTAGATCCTGAAACAAGAAGACTTTGGTCCGTGAAAACTTCAGAAATAGAGTTTCCTACGTGGAAAGAATTCTTAGAGTTTTTAAATACCAGATGTTCATCTCTTGAATTACTAGTTTATAATGAATCTGATGCTAAAATTCCTACTAGGTATACTTCGCATGCTAAAATTCCTACTTCGCATGTAAAAATATCCAAAGGAGTAAAACTGATAAAAATTGTTTGAAATGTTCAGGGATGCATAAATTGTTTAAGTGTATCAAATTTAAAAATATGGATTTGAATGCTCGGAAGAATTTTGTAAAACGAAATTATCTTTGCTTTTTATGTTTGAATTCGCATAAATATAAAGAATGCCCAAATAATCATTTGAAATGCTCCATATGTCAAGGAAAACATAATTTCCTTTTACACGAAGATGTTAAAAGTAATAATGTACGCGTTTCAGACCCCAAATCTGTTGACAATGAAACAGCAAGCCACCCCGTTGAAAGTGATATCTATATAGGGGGAGAAACGCAAGGCAATAAATCAGCGGCACCCCAAAGGTCCGTTACTTCTAGTACGTCGCTAAACAACTCCAAGTGTTTATCATTCCTTCCCACCGCAAGGGTTGTATTGTATGACCAAAAGGGGGCTTCTTTTCTCTTCAGAGCCTTGCTAGATAGCGGTTCAGAATCCAGTTTTATTACTGAAAATGTAGTAAATATTTTAGGATTGCAAAGAAAGAATGCTAGAGTGTCTCTAAGTGGAATTAGTGGGGTTCAAGCATGAACCACATATGGCTCAGTTAATTTAAAAATTGGGTCCAGATTTAATGAAGAATGTTTGACAGTGAATGCATTTATTTTAGATAAAGTTACTTCTCAAATCCCAGTTGAGAATATCAACATTAAAGAATTAGATTATTTGAAGGGAATCCCTCTGTCAGATGAAGATTTTTCAAGACCATCAGAATGTGATTTAATTTTGGGCTCTAATTGCTTTTTCTCAATTCTTTGTAATGGAAAAATCAGCGGGTCTGAAGGGCAACCAATCGCGCAAAGCACGATATTTGGTTGGGTTGTCGCTGGTCAGATTCAAAGAGATTCCATTTCATCCTTGTACTCGCAATCACATCTGATTTCCGGAGAAAATGATTCCAAAAAGGAATATATGTTGCAAGATTCCCAATTTGTTCGTTCTTGGGTGTCGTCACCTTCTCGATATCGGAAGCCATTTGTTGCCACCAGAACTTCAGATATCTTGGATCTCATCCCTCGTAATAGATGGAGGTGTGTGCCATCTAAGGAAAAACCAGCTGATATAAGATCTAGACGTTTGTCTCCTAACCCTCGAAATAGATGGAGGTATGTGCCGTCTAAGGAAAATCCAGCAGATGTAAGATATAATAGGAAAATGAAAATGTGGTTTTTGTCAATATCAATTACCGCTTATTAGGAAATGTGGTTTTTGTCAATATTAAATACTCCTTATTAGAAAATGTGGTTTTTGCCAGTATTAAATATTCTTTATCAGGAAACGTGGTTTCTGCCTGCGCTTTTCTTGTGATTCCCTTCGAAATGAACATTTTCGCTGCAAAGACGAATCGTAACCTCTGCCCCAGTCGTTTTCACCCTCTATACCACCCCCTTGTAATTTCATTTGATCACCTTAACCTGACTCTAACTGCATCAAGCCTCGCCCCACTTGAGCACCAACAATCGATCCTGGCGAACACTATCGATGACTGCGGATTAACTTTACCGGACAAGCGGTCTTCCCCCTCATTTGGCGAGCTTTGCGTCGCCAAGAATAATTATAATCTCCTGACGGACTAATCCGCAGCGTGGAGATTAGCAACAATTTCATTTATCAGCTCGCAGCGGAGGGCGCGAAAAATGAATTAGGAGGCCGGAAGGGAGCTTAATTTGGGGGATTTCATAAATGCAGTTGTGCGGAAGTGTTGGTCCGTCTTATATTTCATTCCTTAAAAGTCGTTCGAACGGTGTGGAAGGGGGGGGGGGTTGAAGAGACTGCAACCGTGATCATGTTTGTCACTGAATGGAGGTATCCGTTTTATTAGAAGTTTATGTGCATAATTCATTGAGTAATTCCTTTACAGTCCTCAAATATTGTAGTTTGAATGGGTTTCCCGACTTTAGTTTCAAGATTTGATCATTAAAGTGAGGAATTGTCCATATATGCTCAAAATGCATTCCGACACACATTGGCGAATTTTTGTTTGATCGTTATATCTTATAGTTCAGACTTTCCTCGTTCCAAAACTCTTTACTTTTACTAGGAAAAGGAAAAGTTAATTGTGAGTAAAACATATTTTTCAGCTAAAATTTGTTTTTAACTTCACTTTTGATTTTCATAAACCTTCTCCACCGTTAACATGATATATCTAAATCCAATAGAGGTATTTACATAAAAATTTCAGCTTGTGTTTTAAATAATATGGGAAATGAGTAATATTTCCATATATGCACAAAAATTCAATTCGCTGAGATTTAATACGATGCATAATGGTATCGCTTGTCGAAATTAATATTTATTTATTATTTATATTTGATTTTATACAAGAAAAAGTTTTTTTTCTGTTTAAAATAATTGCCTGAATATTTAAAGGGAATGATAAATATTTCTGCTTTAAAAATTATAATAAATTAAGGTATTCGACTGCGTTAAAAACACTCGTTATCGACCACATTGGCGAATTTATTATTTCTTGTAGTTGAGCCTTTCTTTTACACAAAACGGCTCATCTTTTCTATTAAAAGAAAGTCTCAATGAGAGTCACATATTTTTCAGATAAATTGTGTCTTCAATTTTCTCAAAACTTTAATTTCTATAAAAAATTCTCCACCAGTAGCATAACATCTCAAAAACTAATAGAGATAAAATTTCAGCGTGTGTTTTTAACAATCTGGGCAACAAGTAATATTTCCATATATGCACGAAAATGCGAGTTATTAAGATCAATAATTGCATCGCTTCTTGAAATTAATACTATCCTTTTATTTATATTTGATTTTATACAAGGAAAATTGTTTTTACTGTTTGAAATAATTGCCTGGGTATTTAAAGGGCTGAATAGATGTTTGGATTTTCATGGTGCAAGGGCCCACAATTTGACACCGTGCTGATTCAAAACGAGTTATGTGTGTTTATTGCCAAATGATCTATTAAAGAAAATGTTTCCTCATGGTTAAAATACAAACAACTTTTTACTTTTATGAAATCAAAGTGCAATAAGTTCAAAAGACAGAAATCTCAAAATTAGAACTGCAATGACAGAAAAGATAATAAGAAAGTGTTTAAAACCCCGATGGTGTTCATATAAAATAGATAAAATTTGTGCCTCTTAAAAATTCACAAATATTCTTGTGAGAATAGTCTCCCGCCAATTCAAGCATCTCCAATGTTAAAGAATTAAAATACCGCGTACAATAAAAACTAAACTCTGGACACTGAACTAAAATGTGTCAAATGGACACTCGACAATGAATTAAAATGTGTAAAATGAAGATTGGAATGAGTAAATGGACACTGGACACAGAATTAAAATGTGTAAAATGGACAAGGAAAATGAATTAAAATGTGTAAAATGGAGACTGAATTAAAATGTGTAAAATAGACAGTGGAATGTATAAATGGAAAACGGACGCTGATATAAAATTTGTAGACACTGGAATGTGTAAATGGACCCTGGACATTGAATTAAAATTTTAAAATGGACACTGCAGAATGAATTAAAATGTGTAAAATGGAAACTAAATTAAAAATGTGTAAATTGGACTGGAATGTGTAAAATTAACTTTGGAATATGTAAATAAACACTGTAATCAGAATTAAAATGAGTAAAATGGTCACTGGAAAATGAATTAAAATGTGTAAAATTAACATTGGAAAGTGTAAAATTAACATTGGAATGTGTAAATGGACACTGGACACAGAATTAAAATGTGTAAAAAGGTCACTGGACAATGAATTAAAATACGTAAAATAGAGAATGGGAAATGAATTAAAGTGTGTAAAATGGACTCTGGACACTGATTTAAAATGTGTAAAGGGGGCTCTGGAAAATGAATTAAAATGTGGAAAATGGACACTGGAATGTGCAAATACACAATAGACACTGAATAACAATGTGTAAAATGAACACTGGAAAAGGAATTAAAGTGTGTAAAATGGACCCTGCACAATGAATGAAAATGGGTGAAATGGGCAATTTACAAAGAAAAAGTGTAAAATGGACACTGGAAAATGAATTAAAATGCATACAAAAGACACAGAATTAACATGTGTAAAATGGACCTTGGACAATAAATGGAAATGAGTAAAATGGGCAATGTTCAAAGAATTAAAATGTGTAAAATGGACACTGGAAAATGAATTAAAATGTATACAAAGGACACAGAATTAACATGTGTAAAATGGACCCTGAATTAAAGTGTATAAAATGGACCCTGCACAATGAATGAAAATGAGTGAAATGGGCAATTTACAAAGAATTAAAATATGTAAAATGGACACTGGAAAATGAATTAAAATGTATACAAAGGACACAGAATTAACATATGTAAAATGGACCCTGAATTAAAGTGTATAAAATGGACCCTGCACAATGAATGAAAATGAGTGAAATGGGCAATTTACAAAGAATTAAAATGTTTAAAATGGACAGAATTAATGTATATAATGTAATGAAGTAAAATGTGTTCAAAGGACACAGAATTAACATGTGTAAAATGAACCCTGAACAATAAATGAAAATGAGTGAAACGGACACTGGACACTGAATAAATATGTGTTAAATGGACACTGGACAATGAATTTAGTAAACTGAATGAATTTATAAAATATGTGAAACTGTAAGATTGGCACAGCAGTCTAAGAAAATCGTCTTCTTTTATGGATATTTAAATGGAGTGATAAATATTTCTGCTTTAAAAATGATAATATTAGACTACATTAAAAGCGCCTGTTAGTGACCACATTGGTCATTTGTTATTGTTGCTATTTCTTTTAGTTCAGACTCTCTTTTTTCCTAAACGGTTTATGATTTCAAGGAAAAGAATGGAGGAATGGAATGGAATTATCATAGAAGCTCACATATTTTACAGTTAAAATTTGTCTTCAATTTTCTAAAAATTTTAATTTCCATAAATATTCTCCACCAGTAACATGATATCCCAAAACCTAACAGAGATAATTCCTTGGAAATTTCAAATTTCTATGAACCAAAAGTTTTATTGTGGTGAATGCTTTTTCATTTAGAGGTGTTTTTATAAAAATTAGGTCGTAAGTTTATGGAAAAAATGCATACATACGTTATTTATGCCCATCACTTCTTTGCATGTCAAGATTTCACCCAAGATTTTGGTTCATTTCCTTCATCATTATATTCTATAACTAGTGTGCAAAGAAAAATAGAATTTTTGCATTAAATTTGAGTGAACCGTTTTGGTTCAATTTCATGAATATTTTTTGCACATTTTCCTTTTTCTCAAAATATTTTATATTTTCAAATAATTTTGTTGCATTTATAGTATATTGTATTGTATTTGACAAGTATGATCTAAATTAGTATTTATAATTTGATCTAAAAACCATAGATTAAAATAATTATTTTTAAATATTTCCTTCGAACGTAGGCCGATACCTTCTTCGGTTCAATTACCTATTTCAGACTTCCCAAATATTGGAATTTACATAGAATTTCAGATTTAAATTTGGACTTTTAAATAGTTTTATGTATTTTCCGTTCTTATTTTTTAAGATGTGCATTTGTGATTTTTGGTAATGTTTTACAAATTCGATTTTCAAATACTATTGACCACATGCTTCAGGAATGAATTAAAAAAAAAACTCTCAAATGATGACGCGATAGATAGAGTAATCCAAATGCCTTTCCACTGGTGTGGTGCGGAAGTTCGGAGAGATGGTTGGCAGTCCTCATCATCAGACCGTAGTTCAAAATGATGGAGTCCGTTCTCAAAATAGGCTCATTGTTGCTTTAAAACGCCTCGGTAGTGAAACCAAATGATCAGGAAGGGAAGATCGGTAATAAAGGACTTGAGATGATGACTGACCCTATTCAGCGCAGTCCAGTGGCGACGGCAGACAGAGTTCAGATGGAGTTGACTTTCAGGATTGTCGATAAGGACTTTGTGGCGGAAAAAGACAGCCGACTGTGGCAAAGTTTTTCTCTCCGAGGCATGGAGATTCTTTCCTTTCTTTTTTTCATCTTGTGAAAACACGGTCCTGTTTCCTTTCGGGTTTTTTGAATAACTGAAGGCAACAATTATACGAAGCCCGGTATAGCGTAGGCAGTGAATAAAGCATAAAGGGCAGTATTCATCAACATCTTTTAATCGCATATATATATATATATATATATATATATATATATATATATATCTTACTTTTACCAGTATTACTTTAGCATTACGTACGCTTCTATGACAGCATGTGCATTTTTAAAAGGTTGAAGGAGTAAGTACTATGACATCAAAGTTATTTTGATAGAATGTAGTTTTTTTGGAGGAGGAAGTTAATAACTTAATTTTTATAATATGTTAAACAAACACTTCCCTCGCGTTTAATGATAGCTTTGATTTTAAAAAAAAACTATTCTCCCGTGGGGAAATATCACTTCAATTATTCTTAAGTGCGAAACGTTGAATTATTTGCTTCCAAGATTTATCCGTTGTGACACTGTTTTATGACCTCAGAAATTGGAAAATAGCAGTTTGTGTTGCGAAAACATAGTTTTCATAAAAATTCTATGTAAATTAATATGTTTAAATAATTTATGAAGTTACAATTTGCCAGGAATATGCGGAATCACAAATTAAAAGCATGCTTCAATCTGCATAATTTTCCAGTTAATTATGCGTATTGGAAATAAAATTGATTTCCCGTTCCGTGGAACATGTGGTGCGAAGTCTGCCAAAATTTAACTGGCTCTGAACTCACCCCTCCCGCGTAACGCGCTATTTAGCAATTGTGCGCTCCAAGTCAGGAAAAAACTATCAGTTGTCATTGAAAACAGCTAATTCACTTCAAATGAATCAAGATATTATCGTTCTATTGAGAATAAATGTTTTCCTTATTATATGAAACTTCCAATTAATTCTGTCCAATAAATTCTAAACTTCCAATGAACTCTCTCAATTTTTAATATTTTTAGAATGTTAACCCTAAAAGAATATAAATTTATTTGATATAATTGCTTGTACAAAATGATTTGTACAGAGATTCGAACCCTTTTAATAGTGTGAAACAAAATTCCTCTCGAATTCCAGAAATCATTTCATATTTTCAGAAATCATTTTTATACAGTTTCTTCTAATTCAAGTACACGAGACTTAATATCCTAGCATGAATTCGAAATGACAGAAGGCGTATACTATCCAATATATCGAACTCTAGCTGTGGCCTGTCGTGTTGCTGCCGCAGAAAAAAAAAGTATTAACTGCAATCAATCAATTATTTGGGAATGTTTTATCGGAATAGGGTGAATGGTAAGACAGTACATATAATATGAACAATCAAATATTCATTTTTATATGTTAGATTTGGGCATTCTTTTAGAATTGAAATGCTTGGTGTTCTTTTAGAAGGAAACTACTTATTGTATCTCGCGATTCGTTTCATATTCGCTCAGAGTTCTCAAATTTAATTTTAGAAAATGGGATTAAAATATTTTTTTTCAAAATTCATTAAACATAGAAAACATGTTTATACCATAAAAAGGTTAATAATGTTGAAAAGATGATTTTTTGAAAATTAAGATGGCGCAAAATCATTTGTACTACAATTTTTTGGGTAGTTACTTCGAAAAAGGCTAAAATTTAATTAATTTTTTTAAAAATCCAAAACTTCCGCACATAAACTGCAATAAAGTTATTACCTCTGAGAATGACTTTCGTGACATTTGTGTACTATAGCTAAAAATATGAACCTTTCAATTGTATTTATCATTCCAACTGAATCCATTGTCTCCTCGGCGAGTTATTTGGAGATGAATCCTTGGTCAATAGATTCGGTTGAGATTCATTTTTTTTTTTTTTTTAGATATCTGTACTGTGCCTGTAACCATCACGTGGGTGTAAACAATAAGCTGACCCAGTTTCATCGCAATCGCATGAACGGTTTAGGAAGGCGTACAGACAAACATTCATTTTCATTTATACCTTTATTGATACTTATTTTTATATTATTTATATCTTTATTTATATCCATCTTTATTGCTCCAAGCAATAAATGCAGCACTATTTGAATAAAATTTTAAATTCAAAAATAGTTGCACTGAATTTAATTTACTTTCTACTATACATCTGCATTGTAATGAAGAATCATACAATTTTTAAGACCGATCAAGATGAAACGCTTTTTCAGAAATCAGTTTCAATAACCGACATACTTCGTTTTAATAATAGCTAACAAAACCTTTTATATTACTTTTATGGAACGTGCCTTTTAGATTACCTCAACTTCTTATGGTCCATTTATTAATAAAAGCATCAATGATATTTTTATATATTAATTTTAAAAGAAAAATAATCTTTTATTCGAAAAAAAAATGACTTTAATGATTTTTATTTCCTATGTAAAATTCAATTACTTCGAAAAGGCCAACTTCTTCCATTGAATTAGAATTCAATTAACGCATAATTAATGGAACACTTCCACATTTAATCTCTTCTGATTAAAATTAATTCAGAAATCAACAAAGGTATTTTAATGAAAGCGCATTTAATGGAAAATTTTCCGGGCTTTTAAAATAACCTCATAAAACGGATAAGAGAAAGCGAAATAGAATTTTTCTCCGATGCCACTCCAAGTGCACGACTCGGAAATAAAATTTAATTAAGATTCATTTCCAGGGAAACGGATTAAAATTCTCAAAGTGGCGGTGCCAATTAAACTTTCCCCAAAAGCCAACAACTGGAGTCAAATGAGATCTAATTTTCTTCACAGTTAGATTTTCATCTTCCTTGGATCATGGGCGTTTCGATGAACGGGACCTCCCACATCATGCGCACCCAATGAAACGATCCAAAAGCTGTGACGTCACTCGCCGATCCGCCCACCACCAAAGAGAGTTGTTGAATGGCGGAAAAATCGCGTCACAATTGAAAGCGCTTTTTCAGCGCAACATCAAAAGCGGTTTATTTTTCTTTTCACTGCATCCGCCTGCTTCGGGACTTTCTTTTTTTTTTTTTTTTTTTTTTTTTTTGCAATCGAAGGAATTCTTTCTTTAAAAGATAAACTTTGGCGTGAGCTTAGAGAGAGATTGCAGATGTACAGATGCTAGCGTCCATAGAAGTGCTGCAACAGTTTGACTGAGTAACAGTAAGTTTTTTTAAATTGTTTATCTTTAGCTGTTTTTGTTTATTTAAAAATAAAAAAAATTGCACGTAAATCTCAGTGTGAGAATACCCAATTCTATTGTTTGATGATTTTTCAAATCCGGATTTTAAAAAACCGGTTTATTTCAGTAAATTTGAAAACAAGTTTTTATATTAAGGTATCTGACTAGGTTAGAAACGCTGGCTATCGTTCATGATTCGGCGATTTGTCATTGTTGTTATTTCTCGTAGTTCAGACTTTTCCAAAACGGTTAATCTTTTCTAGGAAAAGGAAGGAGTGATTTATCATCCAGGGGAATTTTAATCAAAATATATTTGTCAGCTAAAATTTGCTTCAGTTTTCTCAAAACATTAATTAAAAAAAAAAAAAAAAAAAAAAAAAAAAAAAACCCTCCACCGCTCACATGATATCACAAAAACGAATAGAGGTATTTGTGTAAAAATGTCAGCTTTTGTTTTAAATAATAGGGTCAATGAAAGGAACCAAAAGTTTTATTGGTGGTGAAATACTTTTTCGTTTAAAGGGGTTTTTAGAAATATTAAGCTGTGAATGTATGGAAAAAACGCAAGTATACGTAAATTTTTATCCATATCACTTTTAATCTCAAACTTTTCTTACATTTTGGTTCATTTCATTCATCATTATATTCTATAACTTGTGTACAAAGAAAAACAGAATAGCTGCATTACATCGTGTATTATAGTATTAACCAATGTGCTTAAATTTCATTAAATTTTAAAATTTATCTTTCACTTCAATTTTCTCAAAATATTAATTTCCATAAAAATCCTCCACCGTTCACATGATATTTCAAAAACTAAGAGAAGAATTAATATAAAAATTTCAGCTTGTGTTTTAAATACTATGGGCAATGAAATGAACCAAAAGTTCCATTGTTGGGGAAATACTTTTTCATTTATAAGTATTTTTAGAAATATTAAAGTCTAAATTTATGGATAAAAAATACATATATGCGTATATTTTTACTTCTTTGCATTTCAATTGTTTTCTTAGATTTTGGTTCGTTTCATTCTATAACTTGCTTAGAAAGAAAAGCAGGATGGATGCATTACCATTTTGTTTAGAGTGTTAACCATTTTGATTAAATTTCATTAAAATTGACTACAGATTTTCCTAACTCTCAAAATATATTATATTTTAAAATAATTTTGCTGTATTTATAGTATTTTGTATTACTATTCACAATATATCTAAAAACCATTGTTTTAAATAGTTGTTAACAAATCCAATTTTTCAAATATCTTCCTTCGAACGTAGTCGGATACCTTAAGAAAGCCGATTTTTTCGGAACGACTGAATATTCTTCAAAAAGAATTTTATTGGTTGAGGCTGATTTGTCAAGCAATTGAGGGCCTAAGGCGAAGAAATAAGAATTTATTAACAAGAGAAGGTATGTTTGAATTTCTATTAAATGAATTAAAACAATTTAAAACACTGAATTAAGTATGAAAATATTGTGTGCTCTAGAAGAACGAATTCAAAAAAGAAGAATTAGTAACGGTTTTGCAGATTTTGCAAAACCCACAAGACATTTCTTGTTCAGCGAAGAAATCTAGTGCACTTTCATTAGCTTCAATAACCGGAATTATTAAGTTACCTGTAAAGATAATGTCTAGAACATTTCCAAATTCTTGTGTGGAAACCGATTCTGGCGAAGAGCAGATTGAATAAATTACTCATCAGAGTAATGTTTTTTAAAAAGAAGCCATGGAAAAATCGATTCATAAAATTTTTGGAAGTCCCTGAAGAAACAAATCCAAAGACGCTGAATAAATTTCATCCTTTGAGGTAACGAATAAAAGAGCAGAAATGTTATATTTGTTATTGGATGCCATGAAAACTATAAAACCAAGCTCAGTAGCTTCAATTTCAGACAGTCCAGAATGAGAACAAGATTTAGTTTAGATATTTTAAGATTTTTTTAAATACCATTTCTTTAGGAGAAAATAAATTTAGTGAAAATAATATAAATATTATTTGAAATTTTTGTACGAGTTTAAGTAGTATGTTTATGCAATCCTAAATATCAGTTTACTTTAACTAATTACTGTGAATAATTCCTTCCCGGTTACATTAAGAAAATGCAAGGGATAATACTGTTACATAGCTACAATAATTCTTATATTTTTCTTCAATTCCTTAAACCAATTCTTTTAGTGCGATCATCACTGATGTTTATTGATTGATATTGAAAAAATTTTAATGGCATATTTACTGCACATTTTCCTGTTTAGGCCCTGGTACAAAATTTTCCTTGAAGTGAGTCTAGTTAAGGTCTACGTACACACTTGAAACTTCGAAATTCGTGAAAAATGTCGAATATTTTTTCATCACTTCAAAAGGGTCTGATCCTTTAGCTTTCAAACGATAGGAAGATGTTGTCTATATTCTGAATATTTCTCGGGTTATAAAGATTTTTCTGCAGGTACTTTTGCTAAAAACTCTAGTTTCGGTTTTTTCCAAAACTCGTTTTATGAAGAATATTTTCCCACTCTGTTGCTTCATTCAAACGATCCTAACTCAACAAGAAATGAACCAAATACAATTATTGATATATCAAAATAATCTATATGAAACAGCGGATGTTTTGTGCCTCAATCAAAATTCTATTTATAGAAATAAATTTCTAATGCCTATTTAATAGTTAAAATTGGAGAAAAACCCCCTCTTTTTATATTCATTGTAGATGGAAAAAAAATGGTTAAAAAAACCTATATACTTTTATAACTTGCTGGAGGCAAACAACGTGAAGACTGATATTACGAATAATTTCCAACAAGAATTGTGGGCACGATATTTTAAATTAGAATTTAAGGTATCATGTTTCAAAAAATTTGGTAATTAGCTCATCAAATATTAATAAAGTAATTAATGATTAGTTTAATATGATTTTTTTCTTACTTAAATGGGTTTAAACATATATTAATGACCTACTGTGAAAAATTAGATTTTTAAAGTAAAAAATTAAAAAAAAAAACATCTCCATTGTGTACATACACCTTACCTACTTAAAACTGTTTGAATAAAAAAAAATTAATCACACAATGGCACACAATGTCTGGGCTTAATTACACATTGTATATGTGATTAAGCCCATACAATCACGCACTGCATGAGCTTAACATATTTCTCATAATGTTTTCATTATTCACTGCCAATGTTCTTTTTTTAATCTTCATCGTCGTTCCCGATTTTTGATTAATGGGGTTTGAACACATAATAAAATAACACATTCGAGTGAATCCCTGCGGGAACCTTGGAGGAGTGCATGGAAGGATCATTATTCTGTCACCAGGGTCGATGAGGGGGGGGGGGGGCATGGAGGGGAAAAGGGGGGATGGAATCGAAAAAACATGGTAAGAGATTTTTAGAGGGAAATGGGTAATTACTAATCACGTGTCAAATCGGAAGGAAAATGAGAGGGGTTGGGGAGGGACGAATTACATGGACCCTCGGGGGGGGCGTGTGAGGCAGATGTCAGTCACGTGACCCCCCGATGCAAACGTCACGTATGAAGTGCAAAAGAGTAGGCTAGTAACACTAGAAGAGAAAGACATGATATTTAATTGAACACAGTGATTCTAAACACAGCAGTTTCTATATATTAAGGTGTATGTACATACTGGAATTATTTTTTTAATTTTAAACTTTAAAAATCCAATATTTTCACAGTAGGTCATTAATATATGTTTTAAATTATTTCAATGAGAAAAAGCTATATTACACATTATTAATTAATTCATAAATATTTGATGAAATAATTAGCATATTTTTGGAAATATGATATCTTAAACTCTAATTTAAAATACCATACACACCATTCTAGTTGGAAATGGTGCCTCATATGAATCTTCATGCGGTCTGCCTCCATCAAGTTATAAAAATATACAGGTTTTTAAAACTATTTTGATCCACGCTGAATAGAAAAAAGAGATTTTGGCGGTAATTTTAACTTTTAAGTAGCTATTAAAAATTTATTTCTATCATAATAACTCTGATTGAGACACAAAACATCCACTGTTTCATACAGATTATTTTGATACATAAATGATTGTATTTGGTTGATTTCTTGTTGAGTTATGATTAGTTGAATGAAGCAATATAGTTGGAAAATACCATTCTTCATAAAACGAGTTTTGGAAAAAAAACGAAGCCAGAGTTGTTAGTGAAAGTACCTCCAGAAAAATCCTTCTAACTCGTGAAATATTCCGAATATAGACAACATCTTCGTATCGTTTGGAAGCTAAAGGATCAGATCATTTTGAACAGATGAAAAAAAAAATATTCTATATTTTGAGCAATTTTCGGTGTTTCACGTAAGTACCAACACCTTAATATGATTCTTTCTGACAGTTTTAACATAATATCTTTATATCTTGCTGTAAAAGTACATTACCTTAGAACATTACAAACAGAGCTCAGTTTGAAGAATAATAACATAAATTATGAAAGAGATCATTGGTTGTAATTATTGTTCAGAATTGGTTCTGAAAAAGAAATTTTGGATTTAGTTCTCTGATATTAAAAAAATAAATAAGAACTTTGTATTAGTGGCAGTAGAAGGGAAAATAATGTCATGATCTGCCAACTCGATATAATAAAAAGAAGGTTAGAATTAATATTTTACTTCCTCGTAAAATTGACAAATCTATACAAATAAAAATGACTGTTTGTCTGTATGTCTCTTAGGCACCGCCGTACCGAACATCCTATTCCAATAAAACTTCGACAGCATCTTGCTTGTACTTACGCGAAGGTTATAGGCACAATACAATCATCTAAGTATAAAAAAATATTCTCAGATCTCTTTCCTGCATCTATTAACCATGGGTTCACCGCCAGATAACTCGCCAAGGAGACACAACAGATTCAGTCAAGATGCTACATTCAAGCTAGACGTTCATATCTCGTAACTTTTGTATGTAAATGCAATGTAAGACTTTCTCTGAGGGAATTGTTTTAATAAAGAGTGTGCGAGAAAGTTTTAAGGTAATCAAAATTTTGGCTTTTTTTCAGTAACTTCCGAAAATATTATAGTACAAATAATTGTGCACCCTCTCAGCTTTCAAAAAAGTATCTTTTCAATTTTATTAAAGATTTTAGTGTATTAGTATATTTTCTTTGTTTAGTAAATTTTAAAAAGAAAATGTTTTAATCACTTTTACTAACAATAAATTTGAGAATTCTGGACGAATATGAAACTGCTCACGAGATACAATAAATAATTTCTTTCATTACCGTTCTGAAAGAACACCGAGTATTACAATTCTATAAGAATACACAAATCTAACATATAAAAATGAATATTTGTTTGTAGAATAGAATAATAAAAATTGATTAAATACTATCTATACTTCTTCTTTAAGTATCATTCCATTTCAATGAATGCATTCCTTGCCGGAAAGAAAATAAATATCCTTCTTAATGAAACAAGAGAACTATTTCAAATTCCAAACAATATTTCCAAAATCCTTTCTTTTGCGCCGGGTGCCAGCGAGTCTATTCATAAAAAAAATTTGTGTCATGTCAAAATACAAAAATAGTTGTTTAAAAATTAGAAACTTTTGAGTGGCTTGTATGCGGATGAACAGAAACAAGGATGAAATCACTGAATACGACTTTCCGAAGAAGTCGCAAAACAATGGATCTCTCGAGAAAGTTACAGTTCTTTGTTAAACAATCAGAAAATAAATATTCTGAAAATGAACGAAAGCATTTTTTCCATTCTACTATATACATTTTTTTAAATGCACAAAGTACATAATATAAAATACTAGCTGATAACTGGCGCTTTGCCGCAGCAGAAGAAATAATTTTGGATATAAAATTGGAAATTTAAACAACTGTTTTTTTTTAATTAGGAAGAATATCGTAAATGAATGCATTCCTTGTAGTTGAATGTTATATAAAAGAGAAGAGTAATTCATTTTTAGTCTATTAAAATATATATATATATATCCCTAAATAGAGAGAGAGACTTCAGAAGAACAAAATTAATTTCTTGACTGCCCGACTCGTAATATCCAGCGTACATCTGGTTATTTGAAGAAACTGTTGTCAATAATCCTTGATTAATAGATGCTGTAAATAGATACAAAAATAATTTTTATGCATTACATAATTTACCACGCCTATAACCCTCCCGTAAGTGCAAGTCATAAGTATTTAAAGTTTTATCGGAATCCGATGAGAGACACACAAAGATTCATTTTTTTAATACAGATGTCTCCAAAAATCAGACAAATCGTCGTGTATGTCCTATCTTTGAAGATAAAATTCATCGTATTACAAAGAGTCTCTTCATCAGACGCTTAACTACGATGACCACTTTGAAAAGAGGAAATGAAACTTTGATACGTAAAACTCGCTATGGGTTATATGGGTGTGCTGATGATTTTAAAAAATGCGGTCACCTATTATAGTCCAGAGGTAGCAAATCTTTTAAGAATCAGCTTGCCATTTTGGCTAAAAAAGTTTTTATTGAGGCATAGATGTGCCTTCAAATAATTCGGGATTATTGGGAATATAATGAAACTAAATACTAAAAGAATCTTTACAACAAAAGAGACTATTTACTACAAAAACATACATTTTGCACTGTATAGTAGTACAAGTTTTAGTAATACGTGTAAATCAAATGAAAGTAGCATTAGTGCGACTTCTATTGTTGCAGATTAGACGGCAAATAACATTTGGATTGTGAGATGTTGATTTTATCAGGCTGCATGCTGAATGGGAGTCATCTGCCAAACGGCTTCTGAGCGAGTCTAAAATGCTATTCCTCTCCGAAAATAATGATTCGCAGGCAAAGATGAAAATATCCTTAAAATAGCATGAGTCAACTTCTTCAAATTATTTAATGTTTGAATAGAATTTCATGTTTCCAAAATCCTGTTAGTAGCATCTTTACTGGCGTGTTGTTTGCAAATCCTTCTGTTTCAATCCATTCCGAATTTTTCCTTGTTTTAACAAAATTTTAAATCCGTATTGAACTTGACTGAAAATCAGTCCATTGCATTTCAAATTTCTCGATTTCCAACTATTCAAATCGTGACAAATTCAGTTTATCAAATGAAGTCAATGAAATCGTGTTGCAAACCTTAAAATACAAACCGTTTTGATCGGCGGCGTGCCCAAAATATTGTGGCACGTGCCATCAACGGCATGTATGCCACTGGATCGACATCCCTGCCTTAGAATCATTCGGAGAAATATGGATGCATCATGCTATAAAATCATGATTGCATAAATTTAAAAAAATTAAGAACTAACTTAATTTGACCAATTCAAGGGCATCTACTGTTTATTTTAAACTAGCTGACCCGGCGAACTTTGTTCCGCCTTAATGGCAATAAATAAGCAGATTGTGTTTTTATTGGAAAAAATACAAAAAAAAATTAAATAACTACATTAATCATTCATTATTATTTCTGTATTTTAGTACATAGGTTGCTCTTCACTTAAGTACCTTGTGATACACGACATTTTTTGTTTTATTATCAGGCGCAAAAACAAATAACGCAGATGGTCTTCCGACCCGTGAACATGCCACGTATAATTGACCATGGGAAAAACATGAATGTTCTATATTTAAACCACAAACTTTTAAGGATTGGCCTTGTGATTTGTTGATGGTCATGGCAAATGCAAGACGTATCGGAAATTGAAGTCTTTTAAATTCAAATGGCATATCGGTTGGGATCATCGGGATCCTCGGAATGAGAACTTCCTCACCTTTGAATTTCCCTGTCATTATCGTAGCGTAAATTACATTGTTCATCAATTTACTAACCACCAAACGCGTACCGTTGCACAGTTTTGGTTGGTTTATGTTTCGAAGCATGATTACTACGGAGCCAACCTTTAGGCGTAAATTGTGCGGTGGTAAGCCATGCACGTCCAAAGAGTTTAAAAATTCAATTGGATAGTTGGTGGCTTCATCTTCATTTGTGACGCAGTCAATAGATTTGAATGAATGCATTGTTCCAATGATCTTATTTTGAATTATGTAGTTCAGGTCATCTACATCTTTATTCTTAGCCGCTAAAATTGCTCGCTCACTCAACCATTCATTATTTTTGTAATTAGAAATAATATTTGGAAATACATTGTTGATAAGTTCGTCTTTTGATGAGACAAAATTACAGAAATTATTTGGAAATGATATTAATCCGCTCGATTCATCGACAGGTACTTGACCATTACCGATAGTCAGCAATTGCTCCGAGAAATCTTCAGCAGATGTATCATTAAGCAATGTAACTCTCATGTTTGTTGTCAGCTGCAGTTTCTTCACATAGCGCCATAGATTTGACGATTTGAGGCAAGCGTTTATTTCGTCGGCAGCCGTAGATCTTGGAATTACTGGCAGTATTTGGCGGAAATCGCCAGACAGTAAAATCATTGCTCCTCCAAAACATCTCGAGTCATTGCGTAAATCTTTTAATGTTCGGTTAAGTGCTTCTAATGCACGTTTATACGCCATTGTGCATTCGTCCCAGATGATGATTTTCGATGCCGCTAAAACTTTGGCCATTGCTGAGTGTTTTGCAATATTACACGTTGGTTCTTCAATAGTTTGAAGATTTAACGGTAATTTGAATGCTGAATGAGCCGTACGGCATCCTTCTAACAATGTGGCTGCTATTCCAGAAGAAGCAACTGCAACCGCTATGTTGGATCTCGCCCGAACAGTTGCTAAAACTAATGACATAAGGAATGTCTTGCCAGTTCCACCAGGGGCATCTAGGAAATATAAACCACCATTTTCATCAGCGATTGCCTTCATTAAAGTATCATAAACTTCCTTTTGTTGGTAATTCAACAGGGGTACATTCCTTTGAACTACTAAATCTAATTCCTGTTGATCATATTCACGTTCCCGTTCCAATTCTCGATTAAATGCGCCATTCATTTCACGATTTGGCGCTGGCATTCCTACCCTGATTAATAAATTACCGCACATGAGGTAACACATATCTTCGATCAAGAGTAAAGCACGATTATGTATCTCCTCATTCATCTCAATATCGTGATTTCTGGAACTGACACGAATTTGATGTAAAATATCTTCTGACATACTATCCTTGTATTTATGCCACAGGTTACATGGGTTTGATGGAAAACATGTCGAAATTATGATAGCGAATAATGTTCGTATCTGCCTTGGAGATGCAGAGATAATGGCTTCAGCGATTGTCGTATCAAAATGGGTATCGTTTTCTAATAAGTTCAATTCTTCACATGCAGCACGATATGTTGGGAATATTACACCATTAACAGTTCGTAGTGTCTCAAATGAAGTTGGCCCACGCACATTTACCAGCAACAACCGCAAATAGAAACATTCATCATTCTTTGGATGAACTGTATAAATACGACCAAGAGCATCAGTAGAACGCACATCTGGATACCCAGGAACCGCATCACCTTGCTTCCGTCTTTGAAAATTCTTGGATGAAGCATTCCAAGTATAATAACGTGGCATCTCCGAGTAAAGCAAAGTTCGTGCAAACTGATCGCTTTGGCAGATTGCAAAAAAACTGGTCAATGTAGTTGCTGGAGGTGTTTCAGCACGTTGCGTAGCATTCGAAGCCGTGAAATATACTCGTTGACCATTCTCCAGATGCACCGCCAAATGTATAACAGTAGGATGACGTTCGTGAATGGGAAATGCGAATATACGCCAAATCGCTTCATTACAGTTCACATAACGACCAACTTGATAGCGTGAAATTTCGTCGTTGGTATTCGAGGATTGCAATCCAAAAACCGCCATATCACTGCCTTTCGTGACATATTTGCAAATATATTTTATGGACTTAACTGAATTGCAGTATTCAACGTTGCAATGTGTCTTGAACGTTTTAGAAATAAGTGGCGAATATGGAACAATCCAACTGTTGTCGACAACGAAATCCATTCTTTTCACTTTCGTTGTGACAGTTCGACCGTTGTCATCTGGTGATCGACGCCGATACAGCGGATACCCATCGTTGCCAGTGACAGTCTCCGCCGTTAATTTCCGTGGATATCGTTTAGAGCACTTTCCATTGACCATGCAAGGTGATTGGGGGTTGATGGCACCACACGGTCCATGAATCATATTAGTAGTAACAACATCATGTAGGTCTGGATCGACTTCATGATCAGGAATCTCGGCACATATGATATCATCTATTTGGTCAGGCTGAATTCTTTCCACTAACCAAATAAGAATGTGTGCGTGAGGCAGGCCTCGCTTTTGCCATTCGATTGAATACATCCAGCATCGAGTATCTCCAAAGACTCGTTGTTTAACAATAAAGTTCATCAGGGACCGAATTTTTTGCCTGAATATACGTGCTGTGATGTCGTGTCTATCATTTGATGTTTGTCCGGGAAGCAGCAATTGAGTAATTTCTATCCATTTTGGATTACAGGTAAAAGTAATAAAGAGATCTGGCCGGCCGTAATGACGAACATATGTCATTGCATCTTGTGCATATTCATGCATATGACGTGGGCTACCAATGTACGTCGCCGGGAGAATAGTTAATCGACCAATATTAGCTGCATTTCCTTCAGTACTAACTGCATCACGTAAATGGATGTACTCCTCAGAACGCAGTTTGGCTTGGTTCAACCTAATAAATGTTAAACGTTCCGTTTCTATTTTTACATACATGTCAACGCAATACTGCTGAAACAATCTACGAAACCGCAGCAAATAGTTGTCAGCATTTTGACGAATCATCAAACGGTATGCATAATAATTCATTGAGCTAACTTTCTTTGTAGTTTCTTCACCTGAAATTAAAAATTTGATAATTAACCATTTCAAAGGCAAATAATACAGACATTAACCATTATTAAGATACTGATACTTTACCATTCAATGGATAATATAAAATAATATAATATTAAAATAATATCCATCTTCTCCTTGCCAAAACATCAGTGGGTATAGCAATGCGTCATATGATCGATGAGTTTCAGATATTTGTTGCAGTTGCCCAGTTTCGCGACGTGTAAGCACAATATCGCGTTTTTCCAATTGTTCACCAACAATCAGGATGGCAACTTCGTCTACTGTTGGAGCATTAAATGTGCGTTCGTGTGTTCCAGATGGTCGTTTATCTGCTTTGATGACAACTTTATAGTCATCATTTGGCATGCGCTCTAAAGCACTCTTAAACAACCTGACCAACGCATGATGTTCATGAAGCAGACACTGCAAGTCTTGAAGAATTGCTCGCTTCATTCCTGCATTGATCCCTAGGCGTCGATCAAGTTGTTCTTCCATGTTGCCCATGAAATATATTTGTAAAAATTTATTCTGTGTATCTTCGAAAGGTAGTAATGATCCAATTCGATGATGAATCTGTCCTTGTATCTACAAAATAAAAACCAGACAGTATTAACTTGGTTATAAACACTTTTTCTGTGGGAGAGTAGAGTTCAGTATTAGCAAATATAATACATACCAATAGATAAAGTAAGTTATTCTTTAACTACATTCTATGTAAGTACAAAAATAAATACCTTAAATGTCGGATTAAATCCTCCTTCTTCGATAATGTCTGCCCCAAATGACGTCATTTGAAAACAACTATTGTATTTTCGAGTATTTGCAAGAAAGTGGCGTGATTCTTGTGTTTCACCACAAAGCAATGAATACAATGGCTCATGTGGCGGAGTCAACACTGGCAATTTCATTTTACCATTAAGGAAGCATAATCCAGGCGTTTCTCCGGAAAACTTTAATGCACCACAATACTCGCAAACAACGTCCATTTGCCCAATGCAAACGCTAGGATGCAAGCTGTAATCATTACTGCAATCGTATCGAAACGCTGCTCGATTCAAATCAGCTAAATATCTTGTTCTGCGTCTCAAATTATCTATTTGTTAACTTCTGTTGTTCGCTCGACGATTCTGCATTGCCAACCGAGCTGTTTCACGGGCTGCGTCACTTTGCGCTCGTGATTGAGAAGCACGAAGTCGAGCCATACTATCGCGGCACTGTTCACGTGCAATTTCTTGTTCTTCTTCAGTCCTTTTATTTGCAGTATTTTGTATTCTTCTTGCATTACGGCTTTGTCGGGAAAGATTCGATCGTCTTGGTCGCGGCATTATTAATTAAACTTCACTTCACTTCAATCCACTTGTTAATTATTTATTTAATAGAAATATTTTTAATATTGATTTCTTACAAATATCAAATTGTCATCCATACGTCATTACATAGCTGTCATTTGCGTTTTGTTATTCCAAGTCTGATTCTTTTTTGTTATACCACGTTTTATAGTGACTGACGTTTCATGTCAAGTCACACGGGAACGCTGTCGAACGGGATAAAAAGTATCCTATGTCCGTCTCCTGGCTCTAAGCTACCTCACTACCAATTTTCAGCCAAATCTGTTCTGCCGTTCTTGAGTTATAAGTGGTGTAACTAACACGACTTTCTTTTATATATATAGATATTCAAATTTTCCTATAGATTTTTCATATATAGCTGTAATTTTTTTTTTTTTTTTTTTTTTTTGTAAAATTTTATCACACATTTTGTCATGGCAAAATGTTTAAAATAATTCCACTCGAATAAAATAATTCAAAAGGAGGAATTTGTTATGATTCATGAATTTAATAAATTAATTAAAATTTCAAAACAATGATTTAAAATCTAAATTATTGTTGGCACTTGTGATTGACAAGCCTGCTGAACGCTGTCAGCGATTTTAAGCCTGAAGGAGTGTCGCTTGTTTTTCAGTAGCGCCAACGAGGGCCAAGACTGCGACTTAGCTACTTCATGCTTCACATTCGCTTGCGCAACTCCTTTTTACAGGGGGGCACATTCACACTACTCACAGATAGAACAACAACCATGCCCTAAACGGATCACAGAGAAGACACGCTACCCCGAAGCCAGGACGCTTAATTGTTGTAAAGTAAGGAAGAAAAGTTAGATAAGAAGTTAGTTAAAGTTACATTAATATAATTGAAGTAATATAATTGAACAGCTTGCTTTCACAGTGAGAAACATAGACTTACGGATTTTCAATGATGCTGAATTGACATCAGATAATTAACTTCTGACAAACTTGGCGACAAAAATGAAGTATCTGGTAAATACAAGAATTCTGCCAACACTCCATTGTCACAGAGTGAGCTCTCTGAGGTTTACTTTGAGTAATAGTTGTGTTTCCTGCTTGTTTGTGAGTTTTCCCAAGTACTGTTTTTGCACACAATTTGAAAGTGTTTTGCTATCAATTCATCGAGTTATGTCAATATTGAAGCTATATTAAAGTTAGATATAAAGATGTATGCTCGGTTTGTTAGCAGAGTAAAATTCCTTATACTTGTTTCGTGAATACAGTATTGGTTTCTTCTTTAGCATTTCTTTTTCATGAAATTATAAGTCTTTAGAGGTAGGAAATTGAAAGGTCTTGATGGGATCATAGTACTATATCGTTGGACCTTCGCGTAAGAAAGATTATTATCATGTGAAAACATGAGGTTTTCGTTCGGAGGTTTTGAATAATTTTTGGCAACAAATAATTTGAAGCTCGAAATTGTGGAGGCTATGAATAATTGAAGCTAGAAATCGCGTAAGCAATAAATAAAACATAAATGAATATATTTGTTAAAAACTTTCAATCGCATACATTTTTTACCTGCGTTTGCGAGTATTGCATTCTTATCATGTATGTTCCTGTGAAAGCAGATGCGTTTTTAAAAGAATGACCTGCTTTTACCACTATTGTTTTATTATTACGTATGCTTCTTTGACAGCAGATGCGTTTTTGACTGGTTGGTGTAGAGCTATGGCATCACAGCAGTTATTTTCATGGAATGCTGTTTTTTTTCGAGAAAATTGAATGATTTAATTTTTATAACATTTTCAAGAAAACTTCACTCGCGTTTAATAACAGTTTTGATCAATTTTTTGTTCTTTCTGTGAAGAAATATCACTGCATTCATCTCAAGTGGAAAAAAGTGAAGGATTTCACTTCTGTTCGAAGGTGAATCCATTATGAAACTGTTTTACGATCTCAGAAATTAAAAAATATCAGTTTTGGGTTTACAAAAATGTTGTTTTCATAAAAATTCTATATAAATTATGTTGCAGAATTTATCGCAAAATAGTTTATCATTAGAAAAGAGAATATATATACATATATATGCATACACACACACATATATATACATACATGCATACACATTCATATACACACACACACATGTGTGCGCGCGCGCGCGCGCGCACGCGTGTGTGTGTGTGTGTGATAAAGAGCGAGAGAGAAACCTTGTGATTCTTTCAAACCGATTTGATTAATGTATAATTGATTAAAACAAATAATGACTTGAAATCAATGTTCTCACAAGATAAATTTAAATTTGTGATCGAAGATTTCTTTTTTTTTATTTAGTTATTGCACAAAAATGTTGTGAATTCAAAATCTATGAAACCACATGAAAATCTTTCACATGCAAAAAGAATCAAGAAAAAGAGTGTGGCCAAGAAAATTTATAATATTTAACCTAAATTCCAAAACAAATATTTACTTTTAATAGTTAACATTCATGTAATAATTTAATAACAGCTGATGAATATGTAAATGAATATTTAATAGTAGTACTAATTAAATAAATAATTATTAATAGAACTAAGTAAGAATCTTTCTTACTTTTAAAAATAATCTAATTAAATAAAAATGAATGTTTGTCTCTCATGCCTTCCTAAGCCGTTTTTCCGATTACGATGAAACCTAGTCAGCTTATTGTTTACACCCATGGGATGGTTATATAGATAATACAATAATATAAAATTAGAAAAGAAAAAAATTCGAATTTCAGCCGCATTTATTTACTAAAGATTAACTCCTAAATAACTCGCCGACGAGACAAAAGATTCTGTAGAAATGCTAAATCCAAGTGAAAGGTTCATATTTTGTAGCTAAAGTTTGCAAATGCCATGCAAGCCATTCTCAGAGATAACAACTTTATTAAATTTTATGCGAGAAGGTTTTGGGGTAAAAGTTTTGAGCCAACCCAAATATCTCAACCAAACCAGGGTTTTTAAAGTTTTTAGCGTTTTTCGCAGTAACCAGCAAAAATATGGCAATACGAATCATTTTGCCCCATCTTAAATTTCAAAAAATATCGTTTCGATAAATCAACCATTTTATGGTATCAATATGTTTTCTGTGTTTAACCCATTTGAAAAGAAACTATATTAATCACATTCTTTAAAATTCAATTTGGAAATTCAGACGAATATTAAAAGATCACGAGATACCATAGGCAGTTTCTTTCACTACCATTCTGAAAGAACACCAAGTTTTACGATTCTTAATCAATACGCAAATCTAATGAGCAAAAATATTTGTTCGCTCGTATTTTATTTACTGTCCTACCCATCATCCTATTTTGATAAAGCTGTGCCAAAGTATCGATTCATTGCACTGAATAATATTCTTTTTTCGGCGGCAGCAACGGGTACCAGCGAGTAATTTCAATAAAGAAGTAATAATCCAAATATAGGCAGCATTTAAAATGCAACAATACTGCCGTAAAATTTTTAACTGAACAACGCAACTTATGTGTAAGGCACTTGAAAAGTGAATGAAAAAAATCATTATAATGCTTTTTTTTGTTGAATTTACAATTAATTCAATTCATCGAATGAATCCTTTAAAAATAATTAACTTGACGAGTACAAGTGACTGGTTTCAGGCAACAAATAATGCAGAGATTAAAATAGATTTTCGTATTCTTTAGGTTTGATTTCAAATGAGACACTGAAATCATAGGTCATTTTTTAACTAAAGGGGAAAAAAATCAATAAACAGTTAATTAAAAGAAAAATGTGAATTAAAAAGGATAAAATGAACCTTGTTTCTCAACTCAATTTTGTACTTCAGTTGTATTTGAAATGTTGAATATTCTTTTATTTCTACCTTTTTTTAAGAAAAACATTTTATTACTTCAGTTCCAACAGAAAAAATTATATCTTCCTTAAATCACTTTTCTTTTGAACTTTTTCAGGCCGCGGTGGCCTGGTGGTAAGTTCTCGGCTTCGGAGTCGGAAGGTTCCAGGTTCAAGACTCGATTCCACCGAAGAACCGTCGTGTGAAGGGGTCTCTTGTACGCCAAATCCGTCAAACGGTCTTCCACTTGTGTGGAGAGGAGGGTGACAGCACAGGGGTTGTCCTCGTCATCGGACCGTGTTTCAAAATGACGAGTCCGTCACAAAATAGTCCAAGGATTGCTTCAATGCGGGACGTTAATATAACTAAACCAAACCTTTTGAATTTTTTCCATGAAATTCAATTAAAACAATTCGACAGAAAATAATCCTTTTTACATTTTTTTATGAAGAAAATTGCTTTAAATCCTAAATTCACATATAAATTAAAGAGGAAAAAAAATACAAAGTTATTTTTAAATCCTTCTTGAACTAAAAAAAAATTACTTGAACTGAAAAAACGTAGTTCTCAAATAACACAAAACATTCGAAAATAAATTTGATCAAGAAGAAGAAATCAGAATTATTAATTAATAAATGACAAACAAATAAAGAATTACACCGAAAACCACTCATGTCGAATTTAATTAGTTTGCGTGTATTTTGCTGATTAATTAAACTCGCTTAATTCTTTTAAGCTAAAGATCACATCACGGTAAACAATGCCAAATATTTAGATGGAGTTAGTAGCAAGTTTCATTATATGATGTTGAATAAATATTCATCACGAATTTTATTTTCGCTCTAATCGCTTATGAAATATTCAATTCTTGGGACTTAACCACTTTTTAATCTAATTGTATTTCATTTCAGAAAGAAAATAACTAAACTAAAGCTGTCCTGAATTATCGGATCAACTTCCTGCAGGTATTATCTGCGGAAATAACTAAAAGAAAAGAATTGCAAATGAGCATTGCGGGTCTTTCAGGAATAAGTAATTGTCATCTTCAAAGTCCTTCTCCGTCAAATGAGATCAAAGAGGGAATTTTTGTGACATCTAAAAGTCTTTATTTACATAATTTGAATTTATGCCGTTTTCTGGATTTATCAAAGGAGTAGTTTAATCTTACGGTTTATAAAATGAGAATGCAATGTATCTTCTTTAATTCAGCAAAAAATTAAAAAAATAAAAAAAAGAACCGAACTAATAAAAAGGCAGACTGGAATTGGATGATAATTTTTTTTGTATGTATTCCATTCATCATTAATGAAATTAATTACTATAAATTGAAATTGTGTGTAGTATATACTCATGTAAATAATTTCTTTTATTACTTTCACAATTCTTAAATCCACAAAGTTCTTAAATATTTACATAAATATTTCTTGTGAATAATTATCTAATTAGAATCTTTGAGCAAAAATGAAGTGCTCTTTAAACAAATATCTTGGTAATGAAAATGTGACTAATGAAAAAAAAAAAAACTAATGAATGAATGAATGAAAAAGAAAACAACATTGCAATTACTAAGGAAAAATAACTTATTTGGAAAAAAGAATAAATTGGAGTGCAAACATAAAAGGTGAGAAATTCGACGAGAATGCTGAAATATTATTACTGATTTTGGAATTATGTAGACAAGAAAAAAAATTTTTAAATAAAAATTTTCATTGAATTTCACTGTTTTATTGTTGTATAATGCTTTTATTAACTAATTACAATCGTAATTTTTAGTGAATGCTTCAAACTTTATTTTAATGACCGAAAAAATGGAAGGTTCAGAAAAGAAAGAAGGAAAGAAATCTGCGATCGTAAATTATCATTGCAGAATGTTATTAATTTTTTTAATTTGAAGGGATTTTTCCCCTCTGGGAGGAAGAGAAAACACTTTTGCCAAACTGTTATTAAATGCGAGTAAAGATTTTTTGAACACATCATAAAACTCAAATTATTCAATTTCCACCGAAAACAAATTACATTCCATGAAAATAACAGCTTTGATGTCATAGCACTACGTCAACCTTTTAAAAATGTATCTGCTGTTAAAGAAGTGTACGCAATAATAAAGCAACACTAATAAAGGCAGGTGAAAATGTCAAAGACATACACATAGAAATAATGCAATACTGGTAAAAGCAGGAAATATACACATATATATGTGTGTGCGTGCGTGGTTCAAAGATGCTGATGAATATTGCCATTTCTGCTTTATTCATTGCCTACCCGATTTCTTGTAGTTCAGACATTTCTCTTCCCCAGAACAGTTTTTCTAAGAAAAGAAGGCCTCACCTATCATACAGGATCTCAGATTTTCAACTAAAATTTGTCTTTCACTGCTATTTTCTCAAAATTTTATTGCTCATAAAAACTCTCCATCGTCAAAATGATATCTCAAAAACTAATTGAGGTATTTACTTAAAACTTTCAGTGTGTATTTTAAATAATATGAGCAATGAAATGAACCAAAATCTTTATTTTGGGGGAAATGCTTTTTGGCTCAAAAGGTGTTTTTAGAAAAATTAAATGATAAATTTATGGTAAAAATGCATATATTCCCATATTTTTCCCCATCACTTTTTTGCATATCAACATTTTTCTTAGATTTCGGTTCATTTCATTCATCGTTACAGTCTATAACTTGTGAAGAAAGAAAAATAAAATTGCTGCGTTACAATTTTGGGTAGAGCGTTAACCGTTAGGGTTCAATTTCATCAAAATTCACTCCACACTTTCCTATTTCTCAAAATATGTTATATTTTCAAATAATTGTTTTTGTATTTATAATGTTTATTATTGACAATGCGTCTAAAAACCATAAATAGTTAATAAAAAGTCCAATTTTTCAAAATTTTTCCTTCGAACGTAGTCGGGCACCTTGATCTAGTGGATTTAGAGATTTTTGATGGTCTTGTATAAGTAAGTGCTATGTTAAGGCCTGATCACTCGACGAAATATCGTCGGCACTTTCGTCATCAAACGACAAAAAAAGTGACGTCACTATCAAAATTTCACATGATTGGTTGAATTTTGTTTGCAGACAATGACATTTTATCGTTAGTATTATCAAGCCGGTTAGCACAATATCGTCGGCGTTCTCAAGCTGGATAAAAAAAGTCGTCGATGACAGAAAACTCGATTGAGGGTAGAATCGGAAAACTGCAGACGAAAAGTGCTGACGATATTTCGTCGAGTGATCAGGCCTTTATACAAGTATTTATTTGACCATTTAGTTTAGTGACGGTCATCTATTCAGTAAATAAAAAGCACAGATTTAAGGATGCTGATTTTTGGCTATATGTCCATCACAATTTGGAATTTAAGTTTGGTTTGTAAATGAAACCATTAATATTTTATGAAACATAAGGGATTCAGATGAAATCAAGTGCAATCAGTATTCAAGAAATAGAAGCCCGTCTTTGAAAATTGCTAGTACACAGTATTTTAAATTTCAAATGTCTCTTTAAATAAAGCGAAAAAAAAAACACATCGAGCATTTCAAAACCTTATCATATTTATAAACTTCATATCTATATAAGTAAAAATGAATGTTTGCCTGCATGTCTCTTATTCTTTGCTCAACCGTTCATCCGATGAAGATGAAACTTGGTCTGCTTATTGTTTTCACCAGTGTTTCTTAACCTTTCTAGCGAGTCGCCCCCCTTTGAATCTGAAAAGATATCTCCGCACCCCATTGAAGAATGTGTTTCAGTTTTTTAAGTCTAGAAAAATACATTTTTTGAGAAACTTTTTTTTTTTGAAAAACATTGTACATTTTATATAAATACAAAATAATATTATTTTTATTATTGACTAGTCTGTTGTTGTTTGTTCATTATTATACTGGCGAAGCGAGGTTCCTTTTTTGAAAGACATACGCGTAAGTCATCACTTGCATTTAAGCGATTTCCCGCTTTAGTTTTTATATGCAAAAGCGATGAAAATCCCATTTCGCACGAGTAGGTGTTAGCAAAGGGTAAGAGTAACTGCAGTGCTCCCGTGCACCAACTCTGCATAACGTTGTAACTGTGAACACCAGAATTGTTGCAATTCTAATTGTTCGTATTCCATTTGAACATGTCCACTTGCTCGCATTTCAATAAGTGGATCTTTTTTCAGATCACTGTCATCCATCAAATTTAAGTCAAATAGAAATGGATCCAGTATCCATCTCTGAGTTTCGGTAATATTTCCGGTAGAAAAATATCCATTGAATGATTCTCTCAATCGTCTCAAATGTATTACAATGTCGTGTATAATTGTATTCTTTTCATTTTCCACAATAACAGAATTAAGCAAGGAAATTTTGCAAAATTCCCTTTTTCTACTCGACCTATCCAAATTTCTAATTTGGCGATAAGTGAAGATAATTTTTCTCTAGATATTATTATACTTATACCCAATCCTTGCATTGATAGATTCAATACATTTAAATGGCTAAATATGTCTGCTAAATAGACCAGCCTCAGCATTGCATCATTACTCTCAAAATCTTTTACTAAATAACAGTTTTGACTAGTCAGTAATTGAATCATTTCCTCACACAATTCAAAAACTCTGTTAACCTTCCAGTGGGCGCGCGTATGTGAGAGATACACTAGAGATGAATTTCGTTTTATACTTTCAGATCTGGTGGAACTGGGAACACCTGTCTTTGACCCCTTCCCTTTGACCTACTTTCAGTTATCGTCATAAGTTTGTGGCGTTAATAGGTCTCTGCCGATCAGATATTTGTATTTTAGAGATAGCGCGATCGTTCATGTAAGGTTTTGTCACGTCAGATTTTGTATGATTTTACAAATAAATCCGTATTGTTTTAGACTGGTGACAGCTCGCAAATGCACTTAGGAAGGAAAATGTTGAAAAAAAGGCCCCCACTTCTCTGAAAAGTGAGCTAAAATTAAAGGCGCTAAAGAGAAAAGCCGAAGTAGGTATTGAAGAAGTGGAAGATGCGACGTCAGGGAAAAAACCTTGTCAAAATGAAAAGCGGACTAGAATCACGCGGTTAGGTTGTGAGATTTGTCAGAAATTTATATGTTTGGAGCACACTAAACACACGAGCTCCAATTGCAACGCTGCAATGAAATAACAATGAAACTATTTCCTTCCTTTTCATATCTAACTTTCAATTACTTTTTCCTTTTCATACATAAATTCTGTATTTTTGCACTTCTATATTTTATGTGCAAATTGTTCTGTCAAAATATCGACAATTTCATTTATATTATTTTTAAATCAATTCAGTTAACCTGTAGTCATTTTATATTGCTATTGCAATCTATGTTTATATTGTTTCTGCTTTTTTTTAAGTTAAAAATGTTGAAAGTGATTGTAGTTATTAATCCTAAGCTATTTACAATATAATTTTAATAGTCTCACTTTTGAAAATTTACAATTCACTATAGCGTATGTGATAAATACGCGCCACCTTTCATGTTGGTATGACGGCCTCGCCCGCTGGAAGGTTAAGCATGCGACCCTTAGATAACCATCGTATTTCGGTTTGATATAGGAGCACCGATTTCTTCTCGAAATGCACGAAAGATGCGATGATTAAGCGCTCGCCCTCGCATGTATTTTACTACATTTACTGCTGTAGTTAGATGTTGTTTCAAACTTTCTGGCAATGCTGTCGACGCAAGTGCATGACGATGTAACATGCAATGCGTTTTTATAACTTCCGGTAATTCTCTTTTCATGTGTGAAAAAAAATCCTGAATTTTTGCCTAACATTGCTAGGGCTCCATCAGTGCATATTGAGCCAATCACATTCATTGCTAATTGATATTTAGATAAAAAATCTTCGATGCGATTGAAAATATCAATTCCTCTCGTATTCACCTCCAGTGGCTCACAAAATAGAAATTCTTCCATCACCTCTTTTTCCTTCTCATACCTGACAAATACCAAAAGTTGGCTACTACTATCAACATCAGTTGACTCATCCAGTTGCATGCTAATTTTTAGTGGACCGATTTTTATATCTTCATTTATTTGCATTCAAATATCTTCACTGAGATCTTGTATTCGCGATCGTATAATATCATTCGATAATGGAACCTGTTGGATTTTTTAATGTGCTTCCGAATCTAATACTATTTTAGCAGTAATTAAAGCAGAAGGTTTAATCAACTCTTCAGCGATCGTGTGAGATTTCTTTTTTCTTTCAAGTGGCATAGATATGCCACGATATGACGCTTCTAATAAAGGTTTTTGAATTGCTGCTCCTCACAATTTTAGGATAGTTCCATTGGTATCAAACCGAGCCTTCTTTGGCTTCAAGCTGTTCATGCTATGCGCTTTTTCGCCACCATGCAAATTCTTGAAATGCTCCAATACCTTTGATGGTTTGAGATTGCTGTTTGAAAATGTCTTAGAACTCATGATGCATTGCGGTCGTTGCGTGCCATCCTTTTCGGTTGTGTTCGGTTGAAAATCCATAACCGGCATACTTATCGTTCCATTGTCGTTTTTTTAACATAGTGGGGGTCACCAAAATCAATTTAATTATTTAGAAATAATGTAATATAACATATATATAATGTTCTTACGTTTGTAATATCACTGAATCCTATTCGGCTTGAACGGGCAATTAAGAATGTATTAAGGTGGGTTCAGACGAGGCTTATTATTGGCCGCAATAGAAAATCACGCCTACTTCCGGAAAATCACGTGACCACAACGGGACAATGGCAAATGATTGTCCCGTCGGGACAAATGTTGTCCGCGTTGTCTCAAGTGTTCACACGGGGACAATGCCGGGACAGCAGCAGAGAGACAATGTTTGCAGACAATAAAAAGCCTCGTGTGAACCCACCTTTAGTCTCAAGAGGTTTCTGGACAAGTCAGAATACACATGTCGCAGACACAATAGTTGACTCAACCTAACGCAAGTACAGTAGATGCAGATACAAATCCGTGAATCTGTAGATTTCATTGGAGTAGCACATATTGAACTCAGCGCATGCGCAAGCTGGGATAACGTTCTCCGCTTGCATTCCCACTGTTTTTTTCTTTTCTCCGTCACCTAGCTGCCTGTTCACGTTCGTTTGTAGCGTTTCATGCCTTTTCGTAGCGTAGCGTATACGCCCATCGGCACCGGCTCTTTCCTGTATTTTTTGCCGATAAGTGAGCTAGGTGCCACCAATTTTTATGAGCTTCAATATTGGGGACACTATTGCAGATTTCAAATATTTTATTATAAGAAATTTAATAAATGATATTTAATAAGAGGGATTGCAGATTTAATAGGTAGGGGCTTCTCCCCCAAAATTACATTCCCGCAAACCCGGTCAAGAACCACTGCTTTACACCTATGGGAAGCTTAGAGGTAGAGTGCAATTATCTAAAAAAATTTCGAATCTCAACCGTTAATACGAACCCCTTTATATTGTAGTAATCTCCAAATAACTCGCCTAGGAGACAGATTCTGAAGAAATGCTAAATCTAAGTTAAAGATTCATATTTTGTTGCTACAATACGCAAATGTCATGTAAGTCATTCTCAGAGGTAACCACTTTATGACAGATTATGAGAGAAAGTTTTGGGTAGACCAGTCCTGGGGTTTAAAATTTTAATTAAATGTTCGCGTCTTTCGTGCTAACTTCCAAAAATATTATAGTACAAATAATTTTGCGCCATCTTAATTTTAAAAAATTATCTTTTTAAAAAATATTTAAATTATTAAACTAACTAAAATTTATCTAACTATATCAACGATTTTAAGGCATAAATATATTTTCTATGTTTAATCCATTTTTAAAGAAACTATTTTAATCTCATTTTCTAACATTAAGCTTGAGAATTCAGAACAAATATTAAACGAATTACGAGATACAATAAATAGTTTCTTTCATTACCTTTCTGAAAGAACACCAGCCTTTACAATTCTAAAAGAAGACACAAATCTAATATATAAGGATGTCTATTTGTTCGTTCGCATTTTATATACTGTCGTGCCGTTCATCCTATTGCAATACAACATGGCCAAATTATTGATTGATTGCACTAAACACAATAAAGGCGGGGGATCTTGACGAAAGTATGCTAGGTAACGCGGATCAAGTAGCGGTACCACGACTCCCGCCTTTAATGTGTTGATACTATTTTTTTCGGCTCAGCAACGTGATAGGTACCAACCAGCTAGTATTATATATTAAAGAAACGAATAATCTTTGGAAGTCATGGAAATCACAGATTTTGCTCGTAAATGTTAAACTGTATTGCAAAAAATAGATTTAATACATTTTAATATCGGTTAAGAAGACTGAGAATTTTAATTGTTAATGGTTCAATGATGTAATGGTAATTTTTCGCTAATACAATCTTTTCTGTTTCTTAATTGAATACTTTTTCAAAAAATTAATCGTTTTAATTAATTTTAAAATGTTAATTTTAGAAGATAATATATCTACTTAAATAATAAACGAAAATAGCATGAAAATATGCTTAAAAAATTCCAAAGTTTTTCTAAATAGAATGAAGAAAACCTATTTTATATTCATTTAAAAATATAAAAGTACAAGTTTCAAAATAAAATTTCACTGAGTAAAACAAGTAATAAATTAGAAATAATTATTCAGTTTTGCTTGAATTTCATAATATAACTTCTAAATTTCAAAAATTCTGTCTTCAAATGACATTTCAACATCTGAAAGGACTTTTATCTCAAGCATTAAAAATATTCGGTTTAAAGCTTTATTTAAAAATTGTGTTAAAGAGAATTTTATCAATAAATAAAATTTTCTATAACATTCGTATGATTCTAATTAGCTGAATTTTAATTTTTCACTGATATATTGGAGGTGATAATCTGATGTCAAATAATTGTTTGATAAAAATTTATAGAATTCAAATTTTGAAATGACACTTCAGAATTTAAAATTATGTTTTTTTGACATTATTTTATAAATCCTACTCACATTGAATGAGAAAATCCTTTTCATCTTGATATTTTGTTTTGTTTTGGAAGTATGAAAATTTCAGGACAACTCTGAAAATACGATAGTTAAATTTAAATAATTTGTCTTCATGGAAGAATAATTTAAGAGAACAGCAAATATTTTTCGGAGAGAAGATTATTTTCTTCCCCGTCTTTAATAAAAGTGGCAACAGAAGTTAATCCCAAAAGATTTGTGGCATTAATACGGAATAATTAAATTAAGAATATGAATATTTCATTACAATTTTCAGTCTCAAGAATTTTGATTAAGTAGAAGTTTGTTTTTGACTTTTAAAATTTCACAAATGATCATATACTTTCTTTTTCAGAATTTCATAAGAACCTCCCATGCATGCAAAAATCTTTTAGTTGCCTTTTAATATAATTACAAGCGTATTCTTGGAATTAAAAGAATCAGTTTTAAAATATTTGAATTAATATACTCTTTTGCAAGCTTTTCAGAAAAAATGAAATTACATTCATATATAATTTCTTAATTGTGTAATGTTAATGAGAGAGTAAAAATAACGTAAATTAAAGCAAATAGAGTTCATTAGTTTAATATAAAGTCGTTCTATATTCGATGCGTCTCCATTTATTAAACTAGAAATTTAATGTCTTTTCAGAACATCAAATTAACTTTTATTTCTGAGAAAGATATTGACTAGAAAAGTAAGAAAATGAACTAATAGCGATTTTTTAACAGTGAACGAAAATCAACAAAATTTGAATTATAAACAAATGGATTATTTCTAAAACCTAAACATGATGGAAAACATATTATAAACAGAAAGAAATAATGAAAACATAAATATATTTGTTTTTTTATAATAAAACTGAAAGGTCATAATGCAATAATCTGCAAATTCACAGTCGCAAATCAATAAAATCGAAACAAGACTACGAATAAATCTTTTTATTTTAGCATAATTAACAAAAAAAATTTGAATAAAAAATTTGAATTTGGTGAAATGACACGAAATATGTATATGTGTGGGATAATTTTCATTCTAAAAATATTTTATAACTGCATTGCGTACCACATATGAAATGATGTGTAATGTGTACAGATATTACTGCAAAAATTATTAAGAGACAGGCTACGGAAACAGTTTTATGTAACAAAACATATTTGGGAAGAAATGAAAAAAAATCAGCATAAAAGCTCAGCACTTACTGGAGATTAAATTATTCTCATTCTAATAATTTTAGCAATTAACAAATGAATATCTTTTTTAAATAAAATATTGTATTGCTTTTAATCATTTTGTAGTCTTGGATCTTTTTTAATTAAATTGAAAGCGAAAATCAAACCAAAATATTTTTAACTTATTTTCTAAAATAATTTAAATCTTATTTTCTCCATAAGTTATTCATAATTTTTT
>JAPMOQ010047131.1:100317-118619 GCA_026543055.1 Argiope trifasciata
ACACACACACATATATATATATATATATATACAGTGGCGTAATACTAACAACTCAAAACTCTTTAATACAAAAAAAATGTGCACTGCATAGTAGTAGATGTTTTCGTTAGTCATTCAAATGAAAGCAACATGAGTGTGACTTCTGTTGTTTCAGAAGAGAGGACCTTTCGATTGCGAGATGTTGATTTTATCAGAATGCTTGCTGAATGGGAGTCATCTGCCAAACGGTTTCTAACTGAGTCTTTAATGTTATTCCTCTCCGAAAATAATGACTCTCAGACATAGATAAATGAAAATAGGGTTAAAATAGCATGAGCGCAGCTGGAAATCAATGCGTTGCCTTTCAAATTCATCGATTTCCAACCAATCGAATGGGGGCCAATTCAGTTTATCAAATGAAGTCACATGCAAGACGTTTTGGAAATCGTAAAATGCAAACCATTTTGATCTTCGGCGTGCCCAAAATAGTGCGTCGCATACCATCAATGGCACGCGTGGCACAGGTACGCCGTCCCTGACCGAAGCTTTTCCGTATGCTTCAGTCACAGCAGGAAAGGAAGGAATGACATGTTTATATTTAGCAGTAAGGTGGGTTCGGATTATCCGCAATTACAAAAGCATAAAAATCGAGCCATTTTTATTCACTACAATAGGACTAAATATTAAATTTTAATGAATACGAGGAATATTTTTATTTGTAGAAACCCTTTTGGTGCTGGCGCGCCCAAAATATTGGTTCGCCATCCCTGCAAAGAATACTGGAAATATTTTCATACTTGAAAGGAGAGAAAGGGCATCCAAGCGAGAGTCAGATCAAACCGAGGCAAAATTGATTGTACGCATACATAGAAGCATTTATTTAATATCGCAGTGTCTTTATATATTATTTATTTATTTATTATTTGTTTACTTATGTTATATTATTTTTTATATTATATTGTATTTGTTGTTTATTTACATTTACTTATATTTTATTTATATATTTATATTTTATTTTTCTGCCTTCAAAGTTCAACTGCCTATTTTGGACACATTTTATTCTTTACTAATGATGTTTAAATGATATTTTTACCATGAAATATCATGTAGGCTCTTCCTCTTGAAGTTTAAACCTCCTTCGCTTTTTCTATTTACTGCAGCCTCTTTATTACATTTCAATGTTGTTGTTTTTTCGCTGCCTTCAGCCTCTTTTACGTCTTGTACATGGGCATAGGAAAGTTATGCTTGAATAGCGAGTCTTTTGATAGCTATTTAAATTCTGTTTTTTTTTAAAATTATAATTATAAGCTTTTCGCCGGTGTAACGCCACACCTAATCACCATCAGAGCACCTATTAGTTTCTTATTACTTCGATCCCTCCAAGAATATTGATTCTGATTTACAACAATAAAATAAACAAACTTTTCTCCAACGTTCTCATAAACATGATGGTCTTGTCTATAAATGCTAACAGTAAATCTGAAAGAACAAAAAGTTTAGTCCGCTTTCTGACTCTAGAGAAATCAAATCTCGCCGAATTTATAAGAGCTTTGAATCTCTTTGCCATTAATGAAGAGAGATTATTCCACACTAATGCTGTCCCACATTTTGTGGATCGCGAGACTCTAGTTACATTGATGCAACTGTTGCTGGAACGGATTTCCTGGAAGTTTCTTGTTGGCATTTGCCTACTTATGATTATCTTTCTGACCACAAGTCAACTGAGTATGAAGTTATACTGAATCCTCCACCAAAAGTGCAAGACAATTACACTTTCCATCTTAAAAAAGCGAATTGGAAACTCTTTCACACAAATCTGAATATTTGCTGTCAAGGATCTGTGATCTCATTCAATCAGGCCAAGATCCAGAAATTCTACATGATCTCACAGATGAGCTCATTTCCACTATCCAAAAGTATTTCGATTCCGATTAAAAAGCAAAAATTGCCCAGTAGTCGGCGTCCTGGCACAGTGGTAGCTTGTCTTCCCCGTGATCTGGGCGTCCCGAGTTCGAGTCCCGATTCGGGCATGGTTGTTCCTCTATATTCTATCTGTGAGTTGTGTGAAACCATGGTGGCCTGGTGGTAAGGTCTCGCCTTCCAAACCTGAGTGTTTCAGGTTCGAGACTCGATTCCACTAAAGAACCGTCGTGTGATCAGATCTCTTTGTACGTTAAATCTGCCAGGCCAAACGTCTTTTCCCTGGTCAGGTGTGGAGAGAGGTGTGCCAGTTCAGGTGTCATCCTCTTCATCTGATCGCGGTTCAATATGACGAGATCCATCTCAAAATAGCCCTGGTGTTGCTTTACAACAAGACATTAATATAACTGAAACTGTGAGCTGTGTCCATGTGCCCCTCTATAAAAAGGGGATATAAAGAGAATGTTAAGCATGAAGTAGCTGAGTCGTACTCTTAGCCCTAGTCTGAGCTATTGAGGAAACAAGAGACTCTCATTTCGGCTTAAATCGCAGACAGTATCTGTCAAAGGGCTTGTAAAGTGGCATAAGTCCCAAACACACTAATTGCACAATGTTCCCCTAAATAGCCCTAGTGTTGTTTTACAAGGGAACGTTAATATAACTAAGCAAAGAGCATAATCTTCCCTTGTGGACAACATCAATCGATTGCATGAAAAAACATGTTAATGATGCAACACGGAGATTTCAGAAATGTAAAAATGTAGCTTTGAAAAAAAATCGATAAGAATATACATTACGAATTAAGGAAATATAATTTTATATATTTCCTTTTTTTATTATAAATAATTTAATAATATTTTATAACGAATGAATATAATTGAAAGCTTTTGGATTGGAAAATAAGCTCATGGAAGAAACTTTTGGATGAAATAAATGAAACTAATGTGTTGAAAAAAAATTGACACCTTTGGAATCAAACAGAAGTTTCGGAAACGAGTTGAACTCAGCGGAATAGCGCTTCCAGGTTGAACCGTAACAAATTCTTTTGAAGAGACAGTAGGGCCGCGGTGGTCCGGTGGTAAGGTCACGGCTTCGGAACCGGAGGATTTCAGGTTCGAGACTCGATTCCACCGAAGAACCGTCGTGTGAGGGGTCTCTTGCACGTTAAATCTGTCAGGCCAAACGTCCTCCCGCTGGTGGGGCGTGGTATGGAGAGGGGGGTGCCACTTTAGATGTCGTCCTTGTCATCTGACTGTGGTTCAAAATTACGAGGTCAATAACCCTCGAGTTGCTTTAAACCGGGACTTTAATATAACTAAAATAAACTAAACTAAACTTTGAAGAGACAGTAAATGCAGTTATTTCTAAAGGTGGGTTCACACGAGGCGAACTATTGCACGCAATAGAAGATCACGCCTACTTCCGGAAAGTCAGGTGACCACAACGGGACAATGGCGAATGTTTGTCTTGTCGGGACAGCCGTTGGCCACTGTCCCAAAGATCTTGTCATACGAGGACAATACATTGACAACAGCTGAGAGGCAACGATTGCGTCCAATAGTTGAGCTCCTGCGAACCCACCTTAATTCTTTTCCTGAGGATAGGGATGATGATGATGGTGATATTCATAAGAAAATATGGCATGACTCTATTTTAAATGCTAACATTATGAATGATCCACCTTGCATTGTGCAAATATGCAAAATAAGTAAGTAGATTCACAATCACTTATCTCACTTATTAGGTAACAGCTTATAATTAATTCTATAAGCTGCTTAATACTATTAAATATAATCAAGTCCACACTAAGTAAATATCCCACAGTGTGTAGAAAAAGAAAATACTGAATAATAACTATTATGAGTTATTTCTAAATGTAATGACTGCGTTAAAACTTTTCTTTACGTTGCCAGTTACTACAGCAAATGTTGAGCGCTCTTTCAGCAAATTAAAATTAATTAAGAATTATGTTCGGTCAAACACGTGTTCAGAACGTCTTAAATGCACTTGCTGTATTAAACACTGAAAAAGAAATTGCAAAAAATTGTAATTTTTCTAAAGTCATTGATGTAGTAGCAAAAGTAAAATCAAGCATTGAATAAGCATGTATTAATAATATGTGTCGATGGTTTTCTTTTTCTTAACTTCACAAATAATTAGGGCCCCAAATAGCTTCTCGCACACCGGCCCCTTCATGGAGAAGCCAGGCTCTGATCTCATTCCTACGAACACTCCGAAATCTTATTTAAGGTGTTCGACTACATTCGAAGGAAGCATTTTGGAAAACTGGATTTTTAAAAAATTGTTTAAAGCTACGGTTTTTAAATATATCGTCAATTATAATGCAAAATACTATAAATTCAACACATTTTTTTAAAAAATTATATATTCTTAAAAATAGGAAAATGTGTAGTAAATTATGACGAAATTTAACCAAAACGTTAAATCTCTACCCAAAATGGTAATGCAGAAATCTTATTTTTCCTTGTACACAAGTTATAGAATATAATGATGAATGAAGGGAACCAAAATCTAAGAAAACCATGCGATGCAAAGAAGTGATGGGTAAAAATATACGTATGTATGCATTTTTTTCCACAAACTAACAACTAAATTTTTTCTAAGAACACCTGTAAATGGAAAAGTATTCCACCCACAATAACACTTTTGGTTCCTTTCATTGTCCATGTTATTTAAAACACAAGCTGAAATTCTTATATCTCTATTAGTTTTTGAGGTATCGTGTTGATGGTGGTAAATGCTGATTGAAGAGAAAACGGAAGACAAATTTCAGCTGATAAATATGTGACCTGGCTGCTAGGTAAGGCCACCGTTTTTCTGAAAAGATAAACTGTTTAGGGAAGTGTAAAGTCTGAATAACAATAAAAAGATATTCGCCAGTATGGTGGATAAGCAGTGTTTTTAATGTAGTTGGATACCTTAAAGAATGTATTTAAATGTTACATCTGAATGTCAAGCGTCGACTGATGCGCAACTCACTAAAGCAGTTATTCCGACAATAGAGAGACGCCTCACTACTTTGAGTCAAATGTCAAGCTCGTCCAATTTCTGACTGGGAAGGGATAGTTTAAGGCTTATTTAAAACGATTCCATTTGTAGCCGATTGACAGATGTTAATGCCACAGTGGTGCAGTTCAGGATGCCAAGCATTTGATATTCGAATGCACCAAGTTTATTCTGGAAAGACGCAAACTCGGGAACTGCCTTCTAAAGAACAATATAGTCAGCCCTCCCCATTTATCTGCCTTTGTACAGAGTAAGTCGCGTCACTGATCTCCGACCCGCCACTAAGGCTCGCGAGACTGAATGATCGGACCACCGTTACAGCAGACTCTTCAAATTTCTCCACTATTTTTAAGTATAAATTCTAAAAAAATTGTTCTTCCTTAAGGTATAACAGAAAGATTCGTTAAAAGATAGGGCGAAAAAAAAAATTATTAGTTAGGATTGTTATTGCTCTATTTTATGACATAAAAGAAGCAATGCTGTTCATCTTTCATGGTGAATTCCAACTGGATAAGTCCTATCACTGACCTTCGACCCGCCATGATGGCACACGGATTCACCACGCGAGACTGAATGACCGGACCACCGCAACAGCAACACTAGCGGGAACTGTGGCTGAGTCCTGAGGGCCATCACCAGCCACGGTACAACCCTCTCCGTAGGGAGTACGTCCCAACATCGATGGGAGGAGTCAGAACCCCCACCAGGTTGTCGAAACCCAACCACCATACCGGAAGCCAATCATCCTCATTTCGAGGTGTCCCCGGGGCGTCTTGATGAATTGGTAAAAAATATGAGTTCCCAGTTAGCACTGTCAACTGTGAATGCAACAAGCCTTTCTCTAAAAAATCCATCGTTTGTGCTTCCAAAAAGGCAATACAGAGAAAATCGATTTTCTTCTGTACATATATTAACGGTATTTTGCCGCCTTCTTGTTTAAAAATTATTTCAATGTATTTGCCTACAAATATTTGCATATGTGCTCTTGTATTTGTATCTTGAATATTTTTTGTTATTATTTCATCATACTTCTTCAATTGTTTTGTATCATTTAGTGCAGTATGTGAGCGATTTTTTTTTCATTTGTCTTTGCGTATTTACTTTTTTCCCTCAATTTCTCTGGCTTTTGTGCCCATGCTCTTAAATTTGAAATTTATTCTAAACTCAATTGTGAACTGACTTGCATCTGTACGCCTTGTGGTATATGTATTGGAACACAAGCAGTTTATAAATCAATAACCAAAAAAATAATGTTATCTGAGCCTTTAGCTTTCAAACGATATTAAGATGTTGTCAATATTCGGAATATTTCGGAATATCTCACTAAAAACTCTAGTTTCGGGTTTTTTAAATACTCATTTAACGAAGAATGATATTTTCCCACTCTGTTGCTTCATTCCAACAATCATAACTCGACAAGAAATGAGCCAAATACCATTATTTATACATCAAAATTATCAATTATGAAACAGTGGATGTTTTGTGTCTCCATCAAAATTATATATGTAGAAATAAATTTCTAATAACTAATTAAAAGTTAAAATGGCAGAAAAAATTCATTCGCTGAATTTTTTATCGTTGATAAAAAAATGTTTTAAAAACTTTACATTTCAATAACTAGATAAAGGCAGACAACATGTGTGTCTGTACAAATTGGGATTTAAGATATTATGTTTCAAAAATGTTAATTAGCGCATTAATTAATTAATTAATAATGAATGTTATACGTTTTTTTTCTCACTGAAATGAGTTTAAACATATATTAATGATCTATTATATATATAAAAAAAGATTTTTAGCTTTAAAAGTTAAAAAAAAATCTTCTAATGTGTACGTACACCTTAAACTTTTATTATATCCGATATTAAACGCCTGTTTGCTTATTTGTTACTTAAGTCTCCAGAAAAATATTGAAGTGCCTATCTCATTTGATGATTGAAAGAATATATATTCCTTTTGATATATTCACCTTTCTTTTGATTTAGCAAATACCTTTCACATTTCTTATATTATTTTTGATTCAGAAAAAAAAGTAGCATTTTTGCAGAAAACTTTAATTGATTATATTAAGCATTATTTTGGTCCTTATATCCTATGTCTAGCAATTTCACTTTAAATAAATTGACAAATTAATCACAAACTATTCTAATTTCCAAACATTCACTTGTGGAAAATCCTCGACATTATCATACTTATTTCAGATAAAATGGTTAGATTAAATATTTCAAAAAAGAATATAAGAAAAGTTAATAAAAGCAGAAATTATTCAGATAAAAATTGACTTGTGGAAAAACACTGAAAAGTGTCATATTCAAGGCAGTTACAGTAAGTATAACCCAGATTATATTTGATGTTTTTATGTATGCATAAAAAAATTAAGAATTTTCTACATCTAATCCAAAATATTCTAGCATACTCATACTTCAGGCTTTTTGTCTGATCTTATATTAGCTCTGAAGGATTTAAATGGATGATTTTAAAAACGCAGAATCAATGGAAATAATGTTGGTTTAAAATTATAATCATATTAATGAGAATAAATCATCAGAAACGAGCAAGGAATAGATTTTTTCAAACATAAAAATTGATTTAAATTTTATTACAGCAATAAAATGCATTTTCGCAATCTGCTACTAAAATTAAAATAACCTAGTACGTTCGAAAGAATTTTTTTTTTTTTGAAAAATTGGATTTTTTAAAAACTAATTTAAACTATTGGTTTTCGTTATATTGTCAATTACAATACAAAATATTATAAATACAAAAAAAATAATTTGAAAATATCATATATTTTTTAAAAATTGGAAAATGTGTAGTAAATTTTAATGAAACTTAACCAAAACGGTTAACTCTGTACACAAAATTGTAATGCAGCAGTCGCATTTTTCTTTGCACACAAGTTATAGAATATAATAATAATTGAAATGAACCAAAATCGAAGAAAAAATTTATTATGCAAAGAAGCTACCGGGAAAAAAGTATGTATATATGCATTTTCCTCCATAATTTTCATTTATAAGTGTTTCTTAATTTTTCTAGAAACACTTATAAATGAAAAAGTATTTCACCAACAATACAACTTTCGGTTCCTTTCATTGCCCATAGTATTTAAAACGCAGGCTGAAATTTTTATGTGAATACCTCCGTTAGTTTTTGAGATATCATGTGAACGGTGGAGAATTTTTATGAAAATTAAAACTGAAGTTAAGGACACATTTTTAACAAAAAATAGAATTTGCTTAACATTTCCTTGGTCAGGTCTGCCTTTTCTTGGAAATGATAAACTGGTATGGAAAGAGGAATATCTGAACTTCAAGAAATAGCAATGAAAAAAAATTCACCAATGTGGTCGATAAACAGTATGTTTGGGGACGGGTCTCGTCATTTTGAACCACGATCAGATGACCTTAGCTGGCACCCTCTCTCGTAAACCTTAGTTTTATAAAAGAATTAAAATCGGTCTAAGTTCAGTATTTTTTCCAACTCCTCTTTTTTTATTGAAGTAAAATTAAACAAAAATTTTAAAGGCCCTTTTTAGTAAGACCATTCTATCCAACAAGTAAGTATGTATCAATTTATGGACCATTTTTGTGAAAAATTGTTTTTTATAAATTGTGATGTATGCGCTTTATGATTATGATTACGATGTATTTAATTTTCATTTTAAAAATCGAATTTTTTCGCAGTAGACCATTGATATATGTTTAAACTCATTTCAGTGAGAAAAAGATTTCACTATGTCGACAATACATAGTGAAATCATTGATAATACATAGTGTTGATGTGGGAAAAAGGTTACACTAATTATTAATTAATATTTAATAAGCTAATTAGCATACTTTTTGAAACACGATATCTTGAATTATAATTTGTACAGACACACAATTCTAGTTGGAATAATGAGTTTTCATATTGTCTGCCTCCATCAAATTATAAAAATATGTAGGTTTTTTAACATCCACGATGAATAGAAAAAGAGGGATTTTTCTGTCCTTTTAATTTATAAAGCGCTGTTGAAAAGTTATTTCTATAAATACAACTTTGATGAGGGCACAAAACATCCACCTCTTCATACAAATTATTTTGATATGTAAATAACTGTATTTGGCTCCTTTCTTGTTGAGTTATAATTGTTTGAAGGAAGCAGCACAGTGGCAAATTATCGCATTGCAACTGTTTGAGAGTGTGCGAATGGGGAGAAAGACAGCCATTCACTACCCCGGAAAGAATGTTAGTTTGACGGATCGGTCCATGTAAAGTTGGACACTACTTATTCAGCAGTCGATTGCAACACATTCTGTCGATACTGCTACGTTCAGTGGTGGCGGGGTGGTCGGTTGTATACAAGAAGAAGGGGAAAATATCATTCTTCATAAAATGAGTTTAAAAAAACTAAAACCAGAATTTTTAGATAAAGTAGTTTTTTTATAGTTTAGTTATATTAACGCCCCGTTCTAAAGCAACACGAGGGACTGACCTCGTCATTTTGAACCGCTGTCAGATGAAGAGGACGACACTTTAGCTGGCACCCCTATCTAAACTTTCACACCACACCACAGGAAAACCGTTTGGCCCCCACGGATTTAACGTGCACCAGACCCACTTACACGACGGTTCTTCTGTGGTATCAGGCCTCGAACCTGCAAACCTCCGCATAGGAAACGGTGACCTTACCACTAGGCCACCGTTGCCTCCATCCATTAGGAACGAGATGCATGCCGGTACGCCCTGATTGGCCCAGAAGTTTGTAGCCCCACCTCCAGATTTAATAATCTTCTAGGAGATATAAAAGGCCGGCAATCTCTAGAGAAAGTACGTCCACATGTCGCACAAAACACCATTGTTTCATACAAAACATTTTGATATATCAATAATTGTATTTGGTTCATTTTTTGTCGAGTTATGATTATTTGAATGAAGCAACTGAGTGGAAAAATATCCTTCTTCATGAAATGAGTTTTTAAAAAAACTTGAAACTAGAGTTGTTAGTGAAAGTTCCTCAAGAAAAATCCTTATAACTTGTGAAATATTCCGAATATTGACAACATCTTAATATCGTTTGAAAGCTAAAGGATCGGAGAATATTTTGAAGCAATAAAAATATATATATTCGATATTTCAAACGGTTTTCGTAATTTCAATTGCTTAAGCACACCTTAATAATTTATTCTGACAGTTTAAATAGAATATCTTTGTATCTTGTTTTCTTTTTTTGTCGTGTCCGTGTTTCCACGGAAAAGGGGTGCAGTAGCTTCTGAGGGTAAAGACCCCAGACCACCCAGAGGGCAGAAGTCTGACTTCTAGCTCATATGAAGGTGACACACACATTCGCGTGCACAGCCCCTTTTTACAGGGGGGCACATTCACACGCCTCACAGACAGAACACAGAGCAACAACCATGCCCGAACCGGGACTCAAACCCGGGACGCCCAGATCACGGGGAAGGCGCTCTACTCCTGTGCCAGGATGCCGGCTTTGTATCGTGTAGACCCTTGAAATAACGTATGAAGCTTGGAAAATAGAAAAACCTTACATAAAAAGAATTCCATTTGAATAATAATAATAATATACCAGTGATATCCTTTCATCAGTCATTGCAAATTGTTCCGTCCACACCATCTCACCAGAAATCAAACGACAATTAGACAGTGTGAATAACTTGTTATCACTTGATAAGGTTCAAGCAGCGAAACTGGGCCCACGCCCGACGGCTCGCTTGTGTGCAAAAAACTCTGTAATTTAATAACAACTGTGACTTTTACATTGCTTTCGGAAGTCTACCTGGTATTCAATAAGTAATTTGGGGACAACGGAAAGGGGTCCCAATCGGAAATGAGAGGGTTGAGGCCCGAAATATGAAATGGCGGCCTTCCGGATCACGTAGGACCCAAACCTGTGTTTTGAATTACCCTAATAGGATTATGTAGCAGCATGTCACGGAAGGCGGCGACGGTGAGTGTTTTCAGTCACGTGTTCGGTATGAGTTGGCATCCGCGGGACATTTAGGCGAAGTCAAGGCATGAAATCCAATGAAGCTTTTATGCACAAGAACTCCGGAAAAGGGTTGCATTGCATTCCCCTGGGGAAAAGCCTTTCTTGAACGGGGAATATCTGCCTCGATTCGGATTGCCAAATAGAGGGTCAAAGGACATTTCTATTGTGAGGGAAGCTGATCGGGGTCATTTAGGTATTGTTATTAAATGATACTCAATATATCATTAACTAAGCAATATGCTAAGGATATGTGTTTATGTGATTTAATTATTTTTAGTTTTTGATTTAATTGATTATTTTATTTGTATCTTTTTTATTCTTAGTATACTTGTTCATATGTACAAATGAATACTGAACATAGATGGCGCAGTATGCTCCAACCCTTAAGTATGCTTGGAATGGGAGGGGAGGGCTGTTGAGAATTTTTGTAAACAACCATATCCGGTGTTGGTGTGTAACTGGTGCAGGCAAGCACCTAGCTCGCTCTCCGTTAGCGGCAAAAAGTATTATTTGTTCGCTCGTTGTTAGCGGCACTTTCTATATTTCAATATATATATTATGTGTTTCCTTGTATATCTGTGACCGTCGTCCATGTTTTGTATATATATGTGTGTGTGTGAAAATAAACAAGGAAAAGCAAAGAAGAATTTTTCCTTGGATTAAATACAAACACACCACACACTATAGATATGCGTATAAACAATATGCAATAAATAAGTCTTTCATGCATTTTGAATTAAATCTATACAGGTACGTACACAAAAGAAGATTTTTTTTTAAAAAATTTTAATTTACAAATCCAATTTTTTCGCAGTAGTTCATTAATACATGTTAGTTACCAGTTTAATATTATTATTGAATGCAATATGCAAAAATTAACAGTCTTTTCAATTAAAGTAATAAGTGTACGAACAACCTGAAGATTTTTTAAAAATTAACTTTAAAAATCCATTTTTTCACAGTAGGTCATTAATATGTGTTTAATCTCCTTTCAGCGAGAAAAACATACGGCACTAATGATTAATTAATTCCTAAATATTTCATGAGCTAATTCTAAACATTATATATTAAATTCTAGTTTAAAATATCGTGCACACCATTCTAGTTGGAAATGGTGCCTCATATGAGTCTTCAAGAGGTCTGTCGCTATTAAGTGATAAAAATATACAGGTTTTTAAACAATTTTTTTAGACGAAAAATAGAAAAGACGAGATTTTTTCTGTCATTTTCACTTTTAAATAGCTATTAAAAATTTATTTCTATAAATACAACTTTGATGGAGGAACAAAACATTCACTCTTTCATATTTGATTATTTTGATGCATAAATAATTGTATTTGGTTCATTTCTTGTTGAATTATGATTGTTCGAATGAAGCAACATAGGGAACAGATATTATTCTAGATACCATTCTTCATGAAACAAGTTTTAAAAAACGCAGAACTCGAGATGTTAGTGAAAGCACCTCAAGAAAAATACTCATAACCAGAGAAATATACTGACTATTGACATCTGGGTACCGTTTGAAAGCAGAAGGATCAAACAACATTTGGAAGGCAATAAAAAAATATATTCTATATTTTGAAGTTTCAAGTGTGTACGTGCATCTTAAAGTAAAAATGATACAATATATTCCATATTCAAAACTTAAAATATATGATGTTCAAAAGAATTTAACATATATTTTTATGTTGGTGAAAACTGAATACACTGAAAGCAGCTATTGCTTCATTGAACGATTTTGAACCAGGAGCTCTGCCATGGAAGTCTTTTCAAGGAAACAACTTGGATTAAAATAGGAATGTCTTTCCTTTGGTATCATCGAAGACTAGCATCATTTTTGGAATTTCTCCCATTGTTTTATAATCTGTTTGACACACAAATATACAATAAACGAAGGAAATATAAGTTTATTTATTCTCTTTATTTTAAATATCACTTTTCAAATGACCCTCTTTTATTTTTTTTCCGTTGCAGGAGTTTCGGGAAGGATGTTTTGCTACTGTCCGCTAACGGTCAACAGCCCTGCAGTGCCGACGAGACCTCAGAACCTGCCTTTTTCTCTCTATTCAGCAGCTTCTTCCCAATGTGAGTTATATCATGTGTTTTCTTATTCGTTCGTTCAACACTCCAAACGAACCTAATAAATACTTAGAACTAGCTGGTTCCGGCGCGTTGCCGAAAAAAAATAATATTGAGAGCAATCAATCAATAATGTGGCGATGTTTCATCGAAATAGGATGAACGGTACGACACCACATAAAATACGAACAAGCGAATATTCATTTTTATATATTAGATCTGTGTATTCTTTTTGAATTGTAAAACTTGGAGTTCTTTCAGAATGGTAACGAAAGAAAGAATTTATTGTTTCGCGTGACTCATTTAATATTCGATCAGAATTCTAACATTTAATTTTAGAAAATGGGATTAAAATATTTTCTTTTAAAATGGGTTAAATATAGAAAATGTATGTATACGCTAATATCGTTAATATAATTGAAAAGATAATTTTTTGGAAATTAAGATGGTGTACAATTATTTGTACTGCAGCATTTTTGGCGGTTCCTGCGAAAAACACAAAAATTCAATTAAAATATAAAACCCCCCCGGTTGTTCTCCCCAAAACTTTCTCACATAAGATATAAAGAAGAAGCATAGATAGTATTTATTCTATTTTTATTATGCTATTCTACAAACAAATATTCATTTTTATATGTTAGATTCGTGCATTCTTTTAGAATTGTAAATCTCTCAGAATGGTAATGAAAGAAACTATTTATTGTATCTCGTGATTCGTTTCATATTCGTTCAGAATTCTCAAATTTAATTTTATAAAATGGGATTAAAATATTTTCTTTTAAAATTGATTAAACATAGAAAATATACACTGAAGTGACAAAAGTCATGGGATAACAATATGCAAATATACAGATGGCAGTAGTATCGCAGCGAAAAAGTATAAAGGCGCAGTTCGTTTTCCATAGCTTTCATTTGTGTTCCAAGTTATTCGTGTGAACAGGTTTTTCGTGATTTATGGCACCACGACGAGAATTAACAGACTTTGAACGTGGAATGTTAGTTGGAGCTAGACGCATGGGTCATTCCATTGCGGATATCGTTAGTGAATTCAACATTCCGAGATCCACAGTATCAAGAGTGTGCCGAGAGTATGAAATTTCAGGCATCACATCCCATCATGGACAGCGCAGTAGGCGACCCCCTGCACTTAACGACCGAGACCGCCGACGTCTGTGTAGAATGGTCAATGTTAATAGACACGCAACACTTCGTCAAATAACTGCAGGAATCAATGTGGGATGTACGAGGGACGTGTCCGATAGGACTGTGTGGCGAAATTTGTCCTCCTTGGGCTATGACGGCAGAAGACCAACTCGAGTGCCTTTACTGACAGCACGACATCGCCTGCAGCGACTCTCCTGGGCTCGTGAGCATATCGACTGGTCCCTAGACCAGTGGAAAACCGTGGCGTGGTCAGATGAGTCACGATTTCAGTTGTTACGAGCTGATGGCAGAGTTCGAGTGTGGCGCAGACCCCACGAAGCCATGGACCCAAACTGTCAGCAAGGCACTGTTCAAGCTGGTGGTGGCTGCATAATGGTGTGGGCTGTTTTTACATGGCATGGACTCGGTCCTCTGGTGCAACTGAACCGATCATTGACTAAAAATGGTTATGTTCAGCTGCTTGCAGATCACTTGCAGCCATTCATGGACTTCATGTACGCACACAACGATGAGATTTTTATGGATGACAATGCGCCATGTCACCGGGCCAGAACTGTTCGCGATTGGTTTGAAGAACATTCCGGACAATTCCAGCGCATGATCTGGCCACCTAGATTGCCCGATATGAATCCCATCGTGCATTTATGGGACATCATCGAAAGGTCCGTTCGTGTCCAAACTCCTGCACCATCCACACTTTCACAATTATGGACGTCTATACAGACAGCATGGCTCAATATTCCTGCAGAGGACTTCCAACGATTTGTGGACTCCATGACACGTCGAGTTGTTGCACTTCGCCGGGCAAAAGGAGGACCGACACAATATTAACAGTCATCCCATGACTTTTGTCACTTCAGTGATACGCTAATATCGTTAATATAATTGAAAAGATAATTGTTTGGAAATGAGGATGGTGTACAATTATTTGTACTATAATATTTTTGGTAGTTACTGCAAAAAGCACTAAAATTAAATTTAAATTTAAAATTCCCTGGATTAATCTCCCCAAAACTTTTTCGCAGAAACTGCAATAAAGTTGTTACCTCTGTGAATGACTTGCATGGCATTTGTATTCAATAGCTATACAATATTAACCCTTAATTTGGATTTACATTTCTCCTGAATCTCTTGTGTCTCTTCGGCGAGTTATTTGGAGATGAATCCTTGGTGAATATATGCGGTTGAGATCCAAATTTTGATTTTTGATTTTAGGTAACTGTACTTCCCTATAACCATCCTGTAGATGTAGGCAATAAGCTGACCCAGAGTCGTCGCAATCGGATGAATGGTTTAGGAGGGCATAAGAGACATACAGACAAACATTCATTTATATTTATATAGATACTAAAGCAGTGTGTTCTGCTAAAATCCCGTTTTTAGGAAATTTCATTTCAGTTGGCTATATAATCGGTAAGATATAGTTAATTAACAATGTAATGTGTTAAAAGCTTTGAATTCAATGAATCATACGACTTTGATTTATTAAAATTAAAATTTCAGAGCATCTTAACAGTAAGGGACGGTATTTTGTCAAAATAGATTGTTGTACAAATATAGAATTGAATACAAATTGTTAATATTGAATAACAATATATAAAACACGCTGATTGATTTAAGTTGTAACACTTTGAAATATTTATTTTCTCGTAACTGTTTCAAATATTTATTTTATGTATATTGATTTATTTCAATTTTTAATAATTTGAGTAAGCAAAAAGAATCAATTTTGTATAATTTCTTTCTGACGTTAAACAACTAATTCTCAATAACTATCAAACTATAACTCAGTAAGGCAGATTAAGATAAAATTATATTTAAAGAATTTTAATCTTAATGCATAGTATTATTGATTTTAAAATCTTAAAACTCATAATACGTAATACGTAATAATATATCATTACTTTAGTTTTCAATAAATGTGGATGTGAAGGATGTAAATAATGTCTAATAAAACCCTACACACATACACACACACACACACACACACACACACACACACATATATATATATATATATATATATATATAAAGTAATCAAAAACGTAAGCATTATGAAATTAAAACCCATATCTGAAATTATCTAAAATTAAAATTATTTCGAAATCAAACTAAAATGGCTAAAAAGTGAGAAAAGCATTATTGTATGCAACTACTACTAAAAGACAAACAAGTAAGACAAATCAGTAATAAATGCCAAGTTAAGAGGAAAACAATTGAATCAAAATAAAATAAAAATAAGATTACTGTCTGAAGATTTTTCCAAGGGTCGCCTTCAAGAAGAGATTCAAAATAGGGGATTTTTCCTGTGATGAATCTGACTCTCACCCAAAAATACTTGATTCACAGCGCAGCGCGTATATTACCGATGTCCTCCTGCAGAATGTTGATTTAACTTCTCAATAAATGAAAAGTGTTTTTTTTTTTTTCAGTCCAAAACCGTTTACTTGTTTGTGTATTTATTGGTGTTAAAATAACAAAAGCTGGAAGAATTTCTGGAAGCAGAAAACTCCCCAATAGAAACTGAATGTTTTTGCACCGCATTGCTGAATAAATTCGAATATTCCATTTTTAAAAAATTAATAACTGCATTCTAAATAATCTGTAAAGTAGTATGACTACCTTGTATAAGTAATTAAAGAAATGCTCACATTTTATTTTAGTATTTAACTTGAAATCTATGATAGGAAGTTGTTTCCAGATTGCATTTTGTAACACTCCGGTATAATCAGCTTTCTGAAAATAATATTTTAGATGGATTTCTTTTTTATGTATAGTATATATCTGAGCATTTATTTTGTAAGGACGCATTATCTTAAGAAAACAGTGTTTGATATCACAGTCAGAAAAATATTGTTAACAGCAAAATGCACACATTTTATTCTGGACTATTAATTTGAAAACTATGCAAGAGCATTTGTTTTCCAGTTGCATTAATTAATTGAATTTCTTGTGATTTACAGTTGTTTTCAGATTGCGTCATTTAATAGAGTTTCTTCTGAATTAAAAGCTTTTTGAAAACAATAAGTGCATTTAAGCTGAATTTTTCTTATTTTATGTATCCTACGAAAAAATGTAATTTTTGGCATGTATTTTATAAAGAAGCGTTTTCGTAAAATAGTAGTGTTTGATAGTATAGTAAAAAAAAGTGATATTGTTGAAAGCGAAAAACTGGAAAGCATATTCTACTAATATGTTCTATAAGAAAGGTTTAAGGGTTTCTACATACAAATGCTCAGAGTAATGATATATATAAAAGCGAAGTGAATATCAAAAATATTGCACTTCCTTTAAACGCAGTTTTCCGAATATTTAGAAGGGAGTATTAGGGAAAATTCTATTTGAAACCGACCCATGTAAGAACTTTTTGCGTGCATTCGTTTTTGCTTCTGCCGCTTGAAAAGTTCATTTCTTTTAAGAATTTTCAACCACACCACGTCCCTTGGAAAGACCGTTTTAGTATGCAGATGTCATTGTGGTTCCGAGGAGCAAAAACCCACTCACAGAGAAGGCAACAACATGCTGATAACATGCAAATAAAACTCCCGACTCCAAAATCGGAGTCAGGTTCCCGGTTTTCAGCAAAGCTTCTTTACGTTTTAGGTCTCTATTTTCCATCGGAAAGAGCTATTCGGTTGCATATTGGGTAAGAAAAATTTGCGAGAAAGAGTCTTCTTTTGCTTTTTCATTCTTGGCTTGGCGCGTAGTAGCGATCTAGAGTAGTCTCGTTTTTATTTTTTATTTTTGGGCTCCTTTTCCTGAAACTTTGTCGGTAATTGGTCTCAATTGGATCAGATCCTAACGCCGTAAACGCATCAAACTCTCGCAAACTCTTGGGAAAACCCCAGGATGAGATAAAAAGCGATGGATTTGGCAGCCAATCGGCAGCCCTGGCGACTTATCGTCCCTTTGGGGAATAAAAATTGGCGGGAATCGGGTGAATGCTTGGATGTTTAAAGCTAGCGCTGAACTATTTCGATTGTTTCGTATGTAGGATGTATTCTAAAATGTTAAAAATACAGAGTATCAAAATTAGAAAACCATTAACTCAGAAAAATTATTATTGTGCCGAATCTATATTATAGAGGGAGCTTCTATCCTACAATGTAACGATACTGAATCAGTGCAGGCTCTA
>JAPMOQ010047131.1:118629-129893 GCA_026543055.1 Argiope trifasciata
ACAATGTAACGATACTGAATCAGTGCAGGCTCTAGACAGCCGCAATTTTGAAACAAACGAATGCGCAATATACTTGAATTCTGTCAATAAGATTCTTGAACATTTTTATGAACCACTGAATAAAAGCACAATTAACCTCTTAACGTACTATTTATTTGATTTCCTAGCATCTTATATGGGATGTTTATTATTATTTTAATTCCTATATTAATAAAAGAAACGTTTGAGATTCTGAAACGTTTTCAGTTATATTTTAACGTTTAAGTTGCTTAATACATTCACTTAAATACAGATTTAAAATTAAAATTTCAATTATTCGATTATCTACTTTGAATCATTTGATTACGGAAGAGTTAATAATATAATATTCTGAAACCGGAACATAGTCGCTATTATATTAAGGTATCCGACTACTTTGGAATGAAAATTTTTGAAAAATTGCATTTTTGGAAAACTACTTAAAACGATGTTTTTAAGATGTCTTGTTAATCGTAATAAAAAAATAATAGGAATAAAAAAGTTATTTGAAAATATAATATATTTTGAGAAATAGGAAAATTTGGTCAATCTTAATGAAATTCAACCCAAACCGTTAGCACATTACATAAAATTATAATGTAGCAATCCTATTTTGCTTTTACATAAATTATAGAATGTAATGATGATTAAATGAACCAAAATCTAAGAAAAATGTTGAAATGCCAGGAAGTAATGGGTAAAATTATACGTATGTATTTTCTCCGTAAATTTAAAACTTAATTTTTCTCAAAGCACCTATAAGTGAGAAAAGTATTTCACCAACAATAAAACGTGTGGTTCATTTTATTTTTCATATTCTTTAAAACACTCACTGAAATTGTTGCGTAAATATCTCTATTCGTTTTTGAGACATCATGTTAGCGGTGGAGAATTTTTATAAAAATTAAATTTTTGAGAAAATTGAAGCAAATTTTAGCTGAAAAATATATTTTGATTAAAATTCCCCTGGATGACAGGTTAGGCCTTCTTTTCGCTGAAAAGATAAATTGTTTTCAAAAAAGGAAAGTCTGAACTACAAGAAATAATAGCTAAATAAAGATGTCGACGTGGTCGATAGCCAATGTTTTTAACATAGTCCGATAATTTAATGATAAAAAGAACTGTTAATGAAATGCTAATAGTAATACTTCGGTTGCTATATCTATTTAGTCGCATCAATCTCTTACCCTTATCATTAGGATATTAATTATTATATTAGTGCATGCAAATCACTGAAAATAGACACGATCAGTACAGAAAATATGAGAACTAATTGTACCAAGATACCACTTAGGGCACTTTAGTGCTCTAATGGCAGAAAAGAAGCGAAAAAATCCTATCCATCAAAGATAAATTACTTATGCATGTTTTTGGTTAACGTTATAAAAACGTCAAATCTTAGAAAGTGAAATTTTGGAAATCGTTGTTTGGTCTAATGCCACTTGATCATACCAAATCCGAATGAGCGGAACTCTTTTCGAATGAAGGCAGAAGTGTGCGCCTTTTTTCATTGTTAATGGGCATCGTTAAGGTGAAAGGACGACTTTTGCTCGATCACGCACGACACAACCCTCTTTAAGGGGCGGTCGAACCCATCCATCCATCCACCAATCGGAATTGAGATCCGAATCAGAGACCGACACAGTACTCTCAGAGGTATTATTTGTGATGGGAACTCGGAGGACCTATTGAACGTGCCCCCACTGCCATGGGCCAACACGGCGGTCTTTGGCAGAGACGAGGGCAGAGCTCGCGACCTTCCGGTGACGAGACAAACGCTACCAACCAGGCTACCGCGACCCTCACATTTTGGAAGCTTAGGCAGTAAGTAGTAAATTCCAGGATCATTCTCATCACTATCCACTGAAGACAGCTGAGAATCACATCTTAAAAGATTCTCTTGGGAAAAAAGTGTGTTAAATAAACAGGATCTTAAATAATGGAGGAATTCAATACACGACTCTAGGAAAAGATATTTAGAAAGAGACAGCAGTAAAATCATTTGAGTATTTAGATAATCAAGATGGCTCGACAATTTAAGATGTACGTACACACTTGAAACTTGTTCAAAATATTGAATATTTTTTATTGCTTCAAAATGTTTTCTGGACTTTTAGTTTTCAAACGATATCGAGATGTTTTCAGTACTCGGAATATTTCTCGAGGTTATTAGGATTTTTTTTTTCGAGGGGCTTTCACTAAAAACCGTAACAAACGTTTTTTTTTTTTAATTCATTTTATGAAGAACGATATTTTCCCACTCTGTTGCTTCCTTCCAACAATCACAACTCGACAAGAAAAGGACCAAATACAATTATTTATACATCAAAATAATCTGTCTGAAACAGTGAATGTTTTGTGATTTCATCAAAGTTACATTTACAGAAATACAATTTTTAATAGCTATTTAAATTTTAAAACGACAGAAAAAAATCGCTCTTTTTCGATTCATCGTTGAAAAAAAAATTATATATAAATTTTATAAAAATGTAATTATTTATAAATTGCGTAAAATTATTTTACTAAAAAAACTAGATATTTTATAATTTGATTGAAGCAGTCAAAATGATGTATCGCTTTTTCTATTAATCGTTGATGAAAAAATTATATATAAATTATATAAAAATTATATAAATAAAAAAACTATATATTTTTATAGCTTGATTGAGGCAGACGACATGAAAACTCATATGAGGCACCATTTCCAACTAGAATGGTGTGTCCGTACAAACTAGAATTGAAGATATCATGTTTTAAAAAATATGCTATTTAGTTCGTCAAATATTAGTAAATTAATCAATAATTAAAGTAATAGTTTTTTTTCTCACTGAAATGAGTTTAAGTATATATCAGTTACCTTTTTTTTTAATTGGAGCATTTATAAAATACCCGTGCACTACAACGTATTACTGAAGAAAGGCTTACAGAAGTGAGTATTAAACACATAAGAAAAGAAAATAAAAAAATTGACAGTTTTGAAGGATTAAAATAAAATAAGAAAACACAAGTTAAGAATAAGAAAACTGAACAGGTGTCAATAATAAATTTATAAAATTTTCAAGAGTACTTCTGGTGGAAATAAGTGGATGAAAATCTGCAGGTTACTTAATATGAATGGCTTGGAGAGCCAGTCTTAGGTTCCGTCTCCCTCCGGCAAACTTGGAACATAGAAGGAGCACATGTTCAACCTTTTCCTCGCCACCCATGTTACAGTCACAGGTGGATGATGGAGGCAAGTTCAATTTATATGCTATGACCAGTGGGAAATTGAGTTATTCCATAATTTGTATAAAAATGATGGCATGACAGTCTCTTGTTGATGGATGCGTAAAATTTCTTTGTTAGGCTCCCTTTATTTGAAATGGGGTATCCTTTATTCCAAAACTCCACCATGTTTTCTCTCATAATCTTTCTGTAAAATGATTTTGGAATGTTAACGCCATGTCGATTTTCCGCTTAGTGGCAGCCTTTGCGAACCACTGGGCCCGCTCATTTCCATAAATGTCCGTATGTCCAAGAACTAATGCGAAAACTATCGAGATATTTTTACCCCACAGGCTTTTAATTTGTTTTTGGATCTCGACGATTTTGTTGTTAGAGAAAAGAAATACCCTCCAGAGAATCAAAGAATGAAAGAGTCTAAAAAATTGGATTTTTAATGTTAAAATTTTTTTTAAAGTCTTATAGCATATACGTATACTTTAAAATCAAACGTTTTAGAAACATTTTGACGTGATCTCTAATTTTAAGAAAGTATACACGAACCATTTAATACACGAATATAATCCATACACGAACCATTTAATATACGAATATAATCCATACACGAACCATTCAAAGTTATAATTCAACAAAAAAAAAGTGTTACAGTGCGCACTAACATATATTAATGACCAACTGTTAAAAAAAATTGGATTTTTTTTAAAGTTAAAATTTTTTAAAGTCTTATAGTGTGTACACACACAATAAAATCAAAGATTTTATAAACATTCTGACGTGATCTCTAATTTTAATAATGCATACATTCCCGAAATCGCGCCTGAATGACACATTTAAGAGGTGACACCGTTGGCGAGCAAAATGCCGTTTGACTCCAGCAACCCTTCTTCAAACCCTTAACATTAATGGGCTTTGGAAGAGGAAGGGAGTGACACTCTGCAGCTTGCCCCGCAGTACCCTTGCCAACAAAAATATCCGAGATTCCCACTCCACTGTCTAATCTCGTCCGTTCGCTCTGCATTGCAGAAATCTTTTTAAGTCAATTGGAATATTCGCAGCCGGAGCGAGTGGCGTTTTTCACTCCGTCGCCAAATCTCATTATGCAAAGTGGAAAATGAGCTTTGCAGCCTTTGGAGGCGAAAAGATCTCACTCCCGGCAGCGCCAACCTCCCATCTCGAAACCCTGAAGCATCGGAAGGATACATCTATATAGACGGAGTATATACATTTCGATACTTTTTAGACACTTAAACGATATAAAAATAAAATGCCCTCAATGCGAAATGGGTATCCAATTGCTCGACTTTTTACACCTCGGTTCGTGATTTTGTTTATTCAAAGGTGGTAATATCGGATATTCTCTTTATATTTATTTAAATTCGTTTTATGTTGGAGGGGATCTGTTAGCGGGTGTTGATGCAATTTTCTGCTAAATTAATAGGGCCGAAAGAGAGCTTTTTAAGGATTTTTTTGCGTAAATGAAATTGACTGGTAAAGAGAATACTAAAGCTTTTTTTAGAGTTGTATAGGATTATGGAGGTTTCTGAAAGGTTTTGGATACAATTGAACTCATTAGTTTATTTTGAAACCCTCCATTTGATTATCTTTTATACCCCACCCTCCCTCCTCTTCTACGGTTAAACGGATCTTGGAGAAGTGTTTAGAAATGTTTCACCATAAATAAGAATTTATGATACTGCTTTCTTATTTTGGGCATCAAACAAATTTTGAGGCATCTCAATATCTATCTGTATAAATAAAAATGAATGATTGTCTGTATGTTTCTTATGCGCAGCTCATCCGATTGTGATAAAACTTTGACTACTTATTATTACCAGATGGTTATAGGCATATTAAAATAGTGGCATATTAAATTATGTAATATGTAAAAAGATATTTTCAGATTGCATCTATTAATCACGGACTAACCGCCAAATAACTCGCCAAGGAGACGCAACAGAATCAGCTAAGGTGCTAAATTCAAGCTAGACGTCAATACATCGCAGCTATTGTGCGTAAGCGCAGTGCAATTCTTTCTCTCAGGCAATAGTTGGATGAGGGAGTGTGGGAGAAAGTCTTAAAGGAACAAATCCTATAAGTTTGAAATTTTGATTAAACATTTGTAAAATTTGAGCATTTTGTTAAGTAACTCCCGAAAATATAATAATAATTTTGCACCATCTCAGTTTTCAAAATATTATTTTTCCGATTAAATTAAAAATTTGATGGTTTAAATATATTTTCTATGTTTAATCAATTTTAAAGGAAAATGTATTAATCGTTTTCCTGACATTAAACGTGAGATTACTGTTCGAATATGAAACCAATCCCGAGACACAATAAATAGCTTCTTTCTTTACCATTCTGAAAGAACACCGAGCTTTACAACCCTAAAAGAATAAATACACAGATCTAAGACATAAAAATGGATATTTGTTTGTAGAATGGAATAATAAAAATAGAATAAATCCTATTTATGGTTCAGCTTTATATATCCTCCAATTTCGATGAATGTATTCATTGCTTTCTAGAAAATAAATAACCTTCTTAAAGAAACAAGATGACTATTTCAAATTCCAAACGATATTTCTAAGATTATTTCTTCTCTGGCAGCAATGCGTTGGGGGCCAACTAGTCATGCCATAAAATTTAGACTTTAAATGTATTTTTTTTTTACAAAATCTGGATATTTAAAATTGCAAAATTTATATAAATTGGGGCAAAAACAACTCCAAAACTATGTTAACATCCCAAAAATCAGATCAGCTGGTACCCTGCGCGTTTCTGTCGCAGAAGAAATAATTTTGGAAATATCGTTTGAAATTTGAAATAACTGTCTCCTTTAATTAGGAAAGATATTTATTTATTTTTGTCGGTGATGAATGCTTTAAATGAACTTGAATAATATATAAGGAAGAAGTATAAATAATTTTTATTCTTTTTTTTTTTTAATTTCTACTTCCTTTTAGGGAAGACAATTTTTTTCCAGTCTAGAGCAAAGGCAAATAAATTTCTTCGCTGTCAAACCAGTGAACATGCAATATACTACTCACCGTGTGAAAAATATGAATTTTCTAAATCAATCCGCGTACTTGATTGCGCTTCGCTGATGGTCTTGAAAATTCAGTTCTGAAAGTTAAACTATTCAGTTCTGAAATTTATAGGATTTCCATAAATCTCCAATATAATTTTTAGCACAAAATTTTGAAAAAATTACGTTAGGAGAAAAAAAAATACTGCAACGAATTCGTTCTGGCAGTGGCAATTTTTTAAAAAAAAATGAAATCTGCCATTTCCAAAACTTTCAAGTTATCACGTGAGAACATTATTATTTTTTATGTCATTATTTGTCTGAAACAAAGAATGACTCCATTTTTGTAGTTGGCAAACAAAATTTTGGAGCTCAACCAATTTTCGTATGCAAAAGAAAAAAAACAAAAACCACTGTTTTGTTTTTCAAAAAATTGACGCGCACATTATCTGATAGTCTCGTGATTGTCTTAAACCGGTTAAAATGGCTTGAATTAATTAGGGATAATTCGTAAGTATTAAGAAAATGTATAATTTGAAATCAAATTGTAACTTTAGTTGGCTATAAAGAGCCAAATATGACAATCTTCTGCATTTTTTTTTCTAATAAATCCTATTTTAATTAGTTTAAATTATCCCTGAATCTACAATCTCTATCAATTAAACAAACAATATTTTAATTCGTTTGGTTTGTTTCTGAGCAAAGTTGCGCTAGTTAGGCAATAACACTGTTATTTCCATGGGAAATACTACAACAGCAGACGCTAAATAATTCAAACGCTATACTGTGAAAACCGATTATTCCGAAATAAAACTACGTTTTCAGACGACAGATCATGTAAAAACTATACTGTGAAAACCGATTATCCCAAAATAAAAAAAAGGGAATAAATCATTAATTTTTTTCATGTGCATTTTGAGGATTCAACGATTTGTTGCCTTCACCTTTTGAAGCGCCAAAAACCTCAAGCGAAAACAATAGCATGTTCTCACATAATAATACAGTTTTTAGAAAAAAAAAAAAATCTGTGAAGTAATTCTGATATTTGCTTACAAATCACGATATAATATGTGTATCAACTTATTCACGTCTGCATATAGTGAGATATTTGGCTAAAAAAAGCTTTTCCTTTATTACGCAGACGCCGGTTACGGGTACCAGAACGATTTGCACGATGAAAGTTTCATGAGGAGAAAACAACGCAGGAATCGGACTACCTTCTCCGTACAACAGGTAAGTTTTTCCCCCTCTTAACTTTGCAATGCTTGCATGAGATATTGATACCTCTTTACACATTTCTCACCTAGCCGAATGATTCATAGAGCGTCTAGATTATTGTCTAGACTCCACATTGGTCACACTCGTTTCACTCATAAACATCTTTTATTCGATGATAGAGCTCCTTTCTGCACTAGATGCCAAGCGATTTTAACGGTTCTTCATGCTTTAATTGAGTATCCTAATTTTGATCTTTATCGTTTACGATTTTTCAATGTTTCAATTGTGGACATGCAGATCCTTGTGAGAGAAATTCCCTACAAAAATCTTTTTAAATTTTTAAAAGCCATTGGTTTTTATCAGTTCATTTAAAATTCCTGCTTGTTGCCAATTTTTTACAATGTTCGGATATATGGATTTGAAATTTTATGAGTCAGTTTCTAATTTTACAGATTTTTACATAAAACATGCTTTTTATATTTTAAACATGTGACTGGTCATGGCTCTTGCGCCACAAACTCCAGACAAATGCAAATGCAATGACTGGCGCATTGTGGTCAAATGTGGCGCCACTAACCCCCACCCCCACCCATCCATCAGCGAGGGCATTTCTGTCGTAAAAGCAAAGACTGGAAACCAATCAATAAAACTTTAACATGATAGGATATCTTTGTTGTGCATGAAACGTGACATGTCTTTGGATTTTGTTGTGTGTGTTATGTTGAAAAATTAATCGCAATTATTTTATGTTGCGATAATTCATAATAATGAAATTCATTTCATTTTCTTCCATTCAAACTTCGTCTTCGTAATTCTTTTTTTATATGTGCTATTTTTATATACTATCGATATCAGGAGTGACGAATATTTATGGATCAATCTTTCCTATGAAAAACTCACGAAGAAATCTGTACTCGAAGTAAATCAGAATGACACCTCTTTGGGTGAATCCAATCAAATATCGTTATCTTTCCCATGGAAAATTCACGAAGAATATCATGTAATGGTCTATTCCATGTGCCCCATTTGCACCTACGAATAATTTACAAGAAGGACAATGCAGTTAATTGCTCTTAAAAATTGGGGGGGGGGGGGGCGCAAAGGGGAATTTTTAATTTTAACATCACATGCAGACACCAAATGATTTGTTCGTGATAGTCTTCTGAAAGCCATAACCCTAGAGATTAGAAAATTGAATTTCAGAGATTTAGTGAGCTGAATTGATACAATATATGTCAAAACTGATGCAATGGGATTTGCAATCAAATTCCAAATAGTAATATATGTATGTATTACTATTTAGAATTGGAGTGGAATGGGATATCTAACTATTCTAGTTTTTGCGTAGAATAACCCTTGAGTGTGTGGCTCAGATATTGGCTTTGGAATGATGGTTCATTCACGCCGTCCAAGTGGGTACAGGAATAGAGTGTAATAGCGATAGTTAATGCGCATACCCATCCATGATGGGATATGCATAATAGAGAAAGGTTTGTACCGTAGTATTGTAGCGATTGAATTGGCCGGGAATCGAACTCGTGATCTTAGGATTCGTAACATAACCACTAGGCAAAAGTGATCAAAGTCCGGTGGTTGTTACCCGTAGTGAGTCTGCGCTAAGATGAACGATATTATAGCGCAATGCTTTATGGCGAGCGTGTGTAAGTTGTTGCGTCAAGCGAGTTAGACGACTTTTTGGTTGTTGCGGTGTGAGTCTGATGACTTTTTGTTGCAGGTAGATGGCGCCACGACAGTTACATGAAGGTTGCATTGAGTAGTCAAGGTCATCAATGTGCAAGTGAAATTGGCCGGGATTAGATTCGCCACCTTAAGATTCGTAGCCGCGCAACATAACCACTTGACAAAAGTGATCACCAATGTCTAGTGGTTGTTATTGGCTTATTAAGATACAACCTTTCCTTAGGAGTTAACCTTAGTTCCTGCCAATATTATAGTGGCGTCCAGATGCTCAGATTTTTCCTTATGTGACGAGACATTATAAACAACTCCTCGTACGAGAAAAATCTCAGAAAATTAAAAACAATAAATATACATTTGGTTTTTATATAATTAATGAAGAAGTAAATTTCGTCATTCGGATTGTAATACCAAATGGTGAGAATAATCAATAAGCAATCATAATTGACGATATTAGCAATGTAGTCATTATGTGAAATCAGGACTTTTTCTACTGCAGAAATAGCAATAAAATAGGTGTTTTTTTCCCTCCCTGTTTGAATTTCAAGCCATTTTTGTTCATCGTGAAAATTCATTCCATCACCAATGTCAGGGCTCTAAATGGCCAAATCTTTTCTTAAATAATTCTCGTTTACATTAAAATTGAAGGTTTAAATCTAACTTAAATTAAATCAAATCCTTCAAACAGATGAATGAATTATTTTGCTTGAGATTGTTAAAGAAAAATTATTTAAAGATCATGATCAAATTATGTTGATATTTCTTTTAATTAATGACTGAAATGATTTTTTTATACAAATGTTTACTTTCTGATAAATAAGGTTTGAATGACAAATCAGTGTCTTTAATTTATTATTGAAATTGGAGGAATGTATTCTCTCATTAATATAGTCTTAAATAATTAAAATTATAAATTTTCTGTCTTCAATTTCAAATTAAAGCGAGAAATTACATTCATGTTCAAACATAGATTTCAGTATTGCATTAATTTAAAAATTATTTAAAATGTTTAAATGATCTAGGCTCTTAATTTTACTTTTATGAAAGGCAATTATTAAATATTCTATCTATTCTACTAATATTCTATTTTTCTACTATTCTAATGGAATAAAAATAGTGGGAGAATTCTGCTATAATAGTATATTCTTTTACTATAATAGCAGAAGAATGTATTCTTCTACTAGTCTTCTAATGTCCCATAATATTCTTTGCAGTTGGAAGAACTGGAGAAAGCATTTGCTCAGACTCATTATCCAGATGTATTTACAAGAGAAGATCTAGCGATGAAAATTAATCTTACTGAAGCAAGAGTTCAGGTATGAGGACTATTTGCAGAAATAACGTTTCACTAAATTTTTATGTTTTCGCACATTTGAAGTTAAGTTTAGTTTAGTTATATTAACGTCCCGTTTAAAGCAACACGAGGGCTATTTGGGGACGAACCTCGTCATTTTGAACCAAGATCAGATGACGAGACGACATCTGAACTGGCACCCCCCTCTCCATACCAATGGGAGGACGTTTAGCCTGACAGATTGAGAGTGCAAGAGACCCCCTCACACGACGGCTCTTCGATGGAATCGAGTCTCGAACCTGAAACTCTCCGGTTCTGAAGCCGAAACCGAACCACCAGGCCACCGCGGCCCTCGCACATTTGAAAGAAATCTACATTAATCAAGATAATAATACATTCTATTATTTGATTCTTCAATGCAATACATCGATTTAAATACGTTTATTCTTCGATATAATACGGTTATTCTGCAATGTAAATACGGCTATTCTTTGATATAATACGGTTATTCTTCGATGTAAATACAGTTATTATTCGATGTAAATACGATTATACTTCAATGTAATACAGTTATTCTTCGTTGTAAATACGGTTATTCTTCGATGTAAATACGGTTATTCCTCGATTTAAATACGGTTATTCTTCGATGTAAATACGGTTATTCTTCAATGTAAATACGGTTATTTTTCATTGTAATGTGGTTATTCTTCAATGTAAATACGTTTAGTCTTCGATGTATATACAGTTATTCTTCGATGTAAATACGGTTATTTTTCAATGTAATAT
>JAPMOQ010047131.1:162349-195890 GCA_026543055.1 Argiope trifasciata
TTTTCATTATTATTTATTATTTTATTATTATTTATTATTATCCATTAAAATTTTTCATTATTATTTATTATTATCTATTAGAATTTTTCATTATTATTTATTATTTTATTATTATTTATTATTATCCATTAGAATTTTTCATTATTATTTATTATTATCCATTTGAATTTTTCATTATTATTTATTATTTTATTATTATTTGTTATTATCCATTAGAATTTTTCATTATTATTTATTATTATCCATTAGAATTTTTCATTATTATTTATCATTTTACTATCCATAGAAAATGACAACAACAAACAGTAAGCAAGTGGGATAAATGACAAAAAAAAAACCGCCATAACGTTCGAATTGTTTAAAAAAAAATCGTTTTTAGCATTTGACTTCCTGGATATAAAAGAAAAATACAGAAATTCCGAGATTTTATGACCGGTAGCGAAGAAAAAAAAGAAAGAAACAACTTCACAGAAAATGAAATCCTCGTAACTGTCACAAAACCCATTTGATTTCCGAATACTTTTCTAGACTGAATATCAGATTTGTCTCAACGAATGACAGCTGCGCATTATTTTTAAGCGAAATATGAATCAAAAACCGGCCACGCATCAGGAAAATCCGTACAAAAATGCGGGACAAAACCGTCACATTCTTTTCGAATTCGCCTCCAGTCGAAAAATCTCAAAAATGGAATTTCGATTCGCCGATCCCCGATACCTCTCCACCAAGACAACCCAATTAAATCGTTTTTGATGGAGAGCGGGATGTCAGGCCCCTAAGTGCCGGATCGTGACTATCCGGACACGGGAGCCCAGACGATCGCGTCGTTTAACCAGATCCTTAATCACGATAATGAAGGCGGCACCGGTTAAAATGACGTAATTGCGTCCCAATCAGCCGGTTCTAAACCGGTTAGGGTTAATGAGGGAAATCATTAATTAGGCGAAAGATGGCGAAATCGAATTCGAAGAGTTGTCAAGTCAATTAGCGTTTGGCAACACGAAGGGGGGGGGCGAGCACGCCCGCATCGCCTGAGGGATCGGTCCCAAATGGCAGGAAATGAGCTGTGAGGAACAGAAATTCGGTACGACGCCCCCCAAAGTGCTTGGTTTGTATATCGAGTAAAAAATTTTATAGTGCTTTTCTTAAAAATAATATGTATTGATTTTTTTTTTTTTTTTCATTTTCTCAGTTTGAAATTAGAAGATTTTTTTAGAGTTAAAATTCATTTCTGAACAAATACACGATTTAAGAATAGAGTAAATAGGTTATAAATAAAAATAATGTTTGTCTGTGAAATATAAATAATGATGATAATAATGAATGTTTGCCTATGAAGATAAATAAAAATGAATATGTCTAGTGAATGTAAAATATATAAATAAAAATGAATGTTTGTCTTTTAAGCTTTCCTAAACCGTTGATTCGATTGCGATGAAACTGGGTCAGCTTATTGTTTACACCTACGAGATTGTTATAGGGAGAGAACAGTTATCTAACATAGATATTTTTTTAATTTGTGCCTCAACCGCACCAAGGATTCATCTCCAAGTAACGAGCTGAGAAGACAATAGATTCTGTAGGAATGCTCAATCCAAGTGAAAGGTTCATATTTTGTTGCTATAGTACGCAAATGTGTCATTCTCAAACATCTTTACTACAGATAATGCTAGAAATTTTTGGAGGTACCAATCCTGGGGGGATTAAATTTTAATTAAATGCTGCCGTTTTTCTCAGTAACTATTCTTATTCGGTGGGAATAAGAAAAAATTGCAAAGAATTCTTTATCTAGCTTTTTGTTCCGGATAATAGACTCTGACTTTGGCTGAGCCAATGTGCATTCTTTATGGTTCATGTTTATTCATATTTTATTTATTTATCTATTTATTATTTATCTATTTACATTTTATTTTTCCATTTATTTATTTTTCTTATTCTTTTATTTGTCTTTCTCTCAACGCTTTCATTTTTATCTCACTTTTATTTTTCTGTTTCCAAAGTGAAACGGCCTATTTTCGACACATTTTGTTATTTACTGATGATGTTTCAATGATGCTTTTGTTATGAAATATTATGTGATAGTGCACTTAACTCAAATTCCTTTATTAGAGCTACATACTTTTTGCAGCAAGCCCTTCAATTGTCTAGATCAAGATTTTAAATCTGAATATTCATTAGTTAAAAAATATAGCATAACTGCTTCTATTCCTGTATTTGAATTTTTTTTTCCAAAAAAAAAAGCAACCGAATTTAATTATTACCATAATTAATTATCACTTAATTATTACGAATTAATTTATACATTATAATATCTCAAAACCAAAAATGTAACTATTATTTTAAAATGATAGGAAAAATATGAAATAATTTTTTTAATGAATTCTTAAAAATGATGCATATTTTTTTCCGCTAATGAAATTATTTGAAAATGTGCCAATATGAATCGTTTCATGTCTATCTCATTAATGTCGTATATTATTGAAATTACAATGGGTTTTTATTTTATGGTAGCATTTTGAATTGCCGATCACTAGGTGAGCGATATTAGCTCACAATCTTTTATTCTACTTCGATTTTGAGAGAAATAAATTGCCGGAAATTATAGTTACAGCATTTTTTGAAAAATTCAGTAAAAATAGCAACTTAATTTGTAGGTTAAAACATTGTTTTCAATGAAAAAAAAAGTTATTTTTAAGAGGGTTTAAAAAAACAGTTTTGTGCTGTAATATTTTTGGAACTTTTCGAAGAAAAATTTCTAATGTTAGCTTGATTTTAATTTAATTTTTAATTAATTAAAGTTTCAAAAAAATACTCCGTCTAGGTATACTTTTTCATCCTCCAAAGTAAAAATGTACATATCAAGTACGGCAGTTCTAGATCATATGGTCTGGTGTGTACAGCCTTAACATGCACACGCGCATTCATATACCCAAACACATATTCATTTGATCATCAGCTTTGGAGTAATTTCTGACATGATTAGCATAAAATTGATATATTTTTTTAGAAGGTGGACGTAAAAATCTAAAAGAGCACATTTTCATAATAATATTCTTTTATTTTTATAAATCAGTCAGTTTTAACGATTAGTTTAGAATATTGTTTGATGTAACATCTTTTGTTTAAAATATTAGTAAAAATATTTTGTAAAATATGGTTTTCAGAGCAAAGTTTGAAAAAATGTTAAACTCATTCATTGTTCATCAATGCATAGTTTGATTCAATATACAGAAAATTTAATTATTTATTTCATTTAGACCAAATTAACATACTAAACAATATATATGCCTATTACTAACGATTTACAAATCAGCCATTCTGCCCGAATTTGAATGCGTATCGTGTATAAATTCAATCATGTTTACCGTAAATAAAGATGATTTATTGAATTAATTATTTAGATATTACAAACGATCATAGAAACCTTAGCTTTGATTTTAGTTTTTTAGAAAATATCATGTTTAACATTTATTTTATTTTATCCAGTCACGTGCTGAAATTCACATTTTTTTAAAGATTTAATTTATAATAATAGTTGATTTTTTTTAAAAATTTGAGCTTCTGTCAATAGAATGGCAACACGAAGATAAAAGCTGTTTTTTTTTTTTCGTTTTGAAGTGCTCGTGCATTGTTTATTGTTTTGTCCGAAATATATTGTTGAAAATCATGGTTCAAATATTTCTTTAAAAATTCATTAAAAATAGAAACTTAAGTTATACATTAAAACACTGATACTATTAGAAAGCTAATGTTTTTATCTTTAACTTGTTGTAAATATCATGTTTGTGTGATAATATGATCAGAAGATATAGCGGAAAAACACCAAAATTTTGTTTCATTTTTAATGAATTTAAATTTTAATTAAAATTCAGAAAAATCGCTCCAAGGGGCACATTCCCAGTGAACAAGCATACACTTACCAAATTTGATAGAACTAGGTGGAATGGTCTGGCCTATCGAGCGCCAACACACACATTGAGTTTTATTATAAGTATAGATAATTGCATTTTTTTTGTCTTGCATAAATTTTTAGATAATTTGATTATATTGCTGTTTCTTATTAAAAAAGCTTAGAAAGGATATCATATAAATTTATGCATATGTGCTCATAAAAGCTACTTTTTTCTTTTTCCATTCTTCAATTGATTGATTTTTATCTCATTATTATTTTAAAATTTGATTCTGTCACATAAATTCTAAATTTTAAGATCTTTAAATGACTCTGAGTAAATAGCGATAGAATGAAAAAAAAAAGAACATCTAGAAATTTTATTTCACTTCCTTTATTGAAGCATATGCAACAGAATAGTTATAATACAATCTAGATTATTGGAAATATTTTCAAAACGAAATTTCATTCGTTTTGGAAAAAACAAAGAAATCAGATTTCACCGTGCTTTTCCTATTCCACAACAGTTTCTATCCACAAAGTCGCAATACAAATACAAAGGATTATTTTTCCAATTCATATTTTCTCTATTTATTGCACTCTGAGAAAAAATGGAGTCCTTCATCGAATTCCCCAAGTAGCACACAAACATTGTATGACATTGATTAATAATCTCAATATTGTTGAATATCGCACAATATTGTGCAATATTTTGTAATTGGCTGCGCTACCTGGGTCCCAACTCGACATTTCCGCAACATTTAAGTTCTTCTATTTACTTCAGCTTTAACGTTGCAATGAGACGTCACTTTGCATTGAAAAAAAAACCCACACGCTAGCACTTAGTACATAGGAACAATAAAATGGCGTCTGTTTTTCATGAAGGAACTGATTTTGTTCGCGCACTGAAGCAGTTTATTTGGAAACGGAGCATATTTGCTTCTATTTCCGAATACAGATGCGTCGGGATTTGATTTTAGGCAATGAGTTCCAGCCTGGACGTAATTTCTTGGCACTCTTTAAATGTGTCTGACTCTATCTTCTGAGTTGAAGAAATTTTTAAAGACTATCCATTTGATCCTCATTAAAAATGGCGATATTAGTCTTTAAGTAAACAAAAAGTTGGCTAATTAGAAGATTCAAAAATGGAACTTCAACCTAAGTGAATCAAATTTGAGCCTTTCGCCAAGCCTTTTACAATCAGCTATTCTTATGAATGTCTTATATACTAAATGTGTATCAGAGGGCCGCTGTCGCCTGGTTGGTAGAACGTCCGTCTCGCAACCGAAAGGTGGCGAGTTCTGTCCTCGTCTAGGCCAAAGACCGCCGTGCTGGCTCATGGCAGTGGGGGCACGTTGACTACAAAGTCCTCCGATAACCTCTGGGGGTACTGAGTCGGTCTCTGATTCGAATCTAAATACTGACGTGTGGATGTATGAATGAGTTCGACCACTCCCTCAAACGGGTTGTGTCGTGTGTGTTCGTTCTTTCACCTGAACGGTGCTCGTTCACAACGAAAGACGCACACTTCTGCCTTCATTCGAAAGAGCTAAATCTCATTCGGCTTGGTATGACCAAGAGGCATCAGTCTGATCAGACTTCGATGCACTGACGATGCAGGATTTGACCTTGATTTCTTGGTTTCAGATATCAGTGATCACAAATACTTTGGATTTGGAGGATCAAAAGGAAGCTGTATTCATTCAAGTTTGAGCGTTAGTTGGATAAAGCCCCCCCCCCCCCCTTCAAATAGATCTGAGCTGTAATAAAATCAAGGTGGCACTGTGAGGTAAGAGAAGAAATGCACCATTGTGAGCATAGAAATTGTTCTGTGCGCACAGTGATAGCGTTTCAGAGACCTTCTAAGTTTTTGAAAAGAATTCAACTTTTAAGGTGTACGGAAACACTTGGAACTTCGAAAATCATTCAGAATATTGGGTATTTTTTTATTGCTTCAAAATGTTCTCCGGTCCTTTAAGCTTTCAAACGATACCAAGATGTTGTCAATATTCGGAATATTTATTGAATCAAAAGGATTTTTCTTAAGGTACTTTCACTAAAAACTCTAGTTTTGGTTTTTAACTCGTTTTATGAAGAATGATATTTTCCAACTATGTTGCTTCATTCAACTAATCATAACTCAACAAGAAATCGACCAAACACAATTATTTATGTATCAAAATAATCTGTAGGAAACAGTGGATGTTTTGTGTCTCAATCAGAGTTATTATGATAGAAATAAACTTTTGATAGATATTTAAATGTTAAAATTTTAGAAAAATCTTGCCTTTTTTATTTATTGTGGATAAAAAAGACTGTATTTAGTTAAAAAAAATACTATATATTTTTATAGCGTGATGGAAGCAGACAACATGAAAACTAATAGGAGGCACCATTTCCAACTAGAATGGTGTGTCCGTACAAACTAGAATTTAAGGTATCATAAATATCATGTTGAAAGCATATGCTAATCAGGTCATTAAATATTATATAATTATTAGTATAATATTATTTTTTCTAACTGAAAGTGTAAATATATATTAATGACCATGCTGCAAAAAAGTTGGATTTTTGAAGTTAAAATTTAACAACAACAACAAAAAAAATCTAGTGTGCACGTACACCTTAATAACAATAATAGATTCTAAATTTGTAAATTTAAGTAGAAAATCGTTTAAAACTATTCAGTTCTCTCTACAGTCCTTAGAAGTTTGGAAATGTATCATTTCGTTAAAGATAAGAGCTCTATTTATTTTTGACGAAACCGATCATGTATTCAATGTAATTATTTCTTCATTCCAAATAAAATAGTACTGCGTTTAGTTTTTAACGTTTACGTACTTTTGGTTTCAATATTCCAATACTACCCTTTCCGATGATTCTACTTTAGTAAGGGGTGAGACGTGGAAAGATTAGTGCATTTAAAGGATCTCCGCCATTTTTTTGACTTTGATTTCCGCCTCATTAGATATGTTTTCGTTCAGTTTTTTTTCCCCACACATATATTAAGGCCATGTCATCTTGGATCGTACTATTTTCTTGAAATTAAAATTGCGCATTGATTGTATATCTAGCTCATTAAAGTGGGAAAAAATTCAAAAGTTGTGCGAAGAATATTTTATGTAATGCTTGCTGGTACCCGGCGCGTTGCTGCCGCAGAAGAAATAATTTTTCAAGTACTGACTGAAATTTAAAATAACTGTCTTGTTTAATTAGGAATTATAGGAAGAAAAACATTTGTTTTCGTATCGAAAATGAATACATTTATTGAACCAATCCTTGGAGTTTAAAATTTTAATCAAATTTTAGCATTTTCCGCAGTAACTTCCAAAAAATATTGTTGTACAAATAATTTTGAAACATCTTAACTTTCCAAAAAATTAACTTTTCAAATATGTTAGCGATTCTATGGTATAAAAATATAGATTTTCTGTGCTTAATATATTTTAAAAGAAAATATTTTAATCACCTTTTCAAAAGTTGAACTTGACAATTGTGAACGAATATTAAACAAGTCGCGAGATACAATAAGAAGTTTCTTTCATTACCGTTCTCAAAGAACACCAATCTTTACAATTCTAAAAGAATACGCAAATCTAATATATAAAAAAGGATATTTGCTCGTATTTTATGTACCGTTCATCCTATTTCGATAAAATATTGCCTAATTATGAACTGACTGCAGTTAATATTATTTTTTTGGTGGTAGCAACGCGCCGGGTACCAGGTAGTAAATTTATAAAATATTGTAAATTTTCATTACAATATAGCACTTTCTAAAAACGGCCTGAAAATAATGAACCAACCTAATAAGTCACATGGTAACAAATATTATGTAGCCCCCCCTCCCCCATGTTGCAATTGTTGCCATTACTAATAGTTTTTTGCGTACTGCCATGATAACTCAATCCTGAAACCTATATCCAACCTGTGAAATATTTTTAACAAACAAATCAATTCTATTTGATTGGAAATTCTCTCTAGAATTTATAGAAAAGCATTTTTTTTAAATCTGAAATCAAGAGATTATTTCAATATTTTCTATTCTTTTCATCATAAACTAAGGGATCTCATTTCATCATAAATTAAGAAATTTCATTTCATCATAAATTATGGCATCTCGTTTTATCACAAATTAAGGGATTTCGTTTCATCATAAATGAAGGGATCTCGTTTCATCATAAATTATGACATCTCATTTCATCATAAATTAAGGGATTTCTTTACATCATAAGGGATCTCGTTTCATCATAAATTAAGGGATTTCGTTTCATAATACATAAAGGGATTTCGTTTCATCATAAATTAAGGAACCTCGTTTTATCATAAATGAAGGGATCTTGTTTCACCATAAATTAAGGGATCACGTTTCATCATAAATTAAAGGATCTCATTTCATCATAAATTAAGGGATTTCGTTTCATCATAAATTAATTGATCTCGTTTCATCCAAAATTAAAGGATGTCATTTCATCATAAAATAAGGGATGTTGTTTCACCATAAATTAAGGGATTTCGTTTCATTATAAGGAACCTCGTTTCATCAAAAATTAAGGGATTTCGTTTCATCATAAAGGATCTCGTTTGATCATAAATTAAAGGATCTCATTTCATCATAAATTAATTGATCTTGTTTCACTATAAATTAAGGGACCTCGTTTCATCATAAATTAAGATATCTCGTTTCATATATTACAACAATCAATATTATCTTTTAAACACATGTGCCGTTTTGATTGTAAACAAGTATTGTTTACAATCAGGCATAAGTTTATATGTATGATTTATGCTTGTTATGGGCAGCGTCATTTTTGAGCAGTTACTTTATGCAAAAGGAAAATTAAAAATGAAACAAGCTCTAAATTTTTGTAAAGATATTTTCATCATATCTTTATTATTACCATTCGAAATATAAGAATTTATGCACAAAACCAGCATTGAATTAATATTACTATTGGAATCAGAAATCAAAAATTGTATCGAAATCCAAAGTATTAAGTTATCAAAGTGATGTGGTTGATCATTTACGTTGACATTTATTAGGTGATTTTATAATATTTTTTATGTGACTTGTAAATATGCCATATAATTATATGTGATTTCATAATATTTATTATATGACCGATTATTCGATTTTTGGAAGTTACTGCGTAAAACGTTAAAATTTAATTATAATTTTAAACTCCCAGGATTGGTTTCCCAAAAATATCCTCGCATAATCCGCCATATAGTAAATATTATAAAATCACATATAATAATATCTCATATAATTATATATACAGGGACCTCGAAAGATTTAAGAAATCTGAATGCCTATAAGAATGTATGGATGAATTTTAAACGAATCGCAAGACAGTTTTGATTCAATTGTGTCTCTAATTTGTATCTGCAGCTGTTAATCCTTCGTTTACATTTTCTTTGGACGAAAATTCAAAATTTATAAATAGGGTCAAAAATCATCGTCTACTTTCCGTAGAGACCAGTGCCTTCCATCTTTCAACAGCATCCCCACAAGGAGCAGAAAAGGGCGAATCCATTTAATGGCATTATTTATTTTCATATCTGCATTCATCATATTACATCTGCATTCAGAGTTGTGTGGTCCGTTCATGTATAAGACGCTCTAACCAATTAATAATATGAAAACTTTTTCTTTTGTCTTATGTGATCGTCGCTATTCGCATTTTGTTTGAATTTCATCCTGTTTGGAATGTCCATTCCTATTTGCAGGAGATATTTCAGCAAAACTATTTGAAACAACAAGCCAAGTACGGTAAAAAAAAAAAGATTTTAAGGTATCCGAATACGTTCAAAAGAAAAGTTTTGAAAAAATTGGATTTTTCAGAAACTATTTAAAACTTGGTTATTATATGTATTGTCAATTATAAAATAATGTAAATGGAACAAAATATTTGAAAACATAATGTATTTTGAGAAATAGGAAAATTTTTAGTAAATTTTAATAAAATTTAACCAAAACGGTTACTCAAAATAGTAATGCAGCAATCCTATTTTTATTTGTACACAAGTTATAGAATATAATGATGAATGAAATGAACCAAAATGTAACAAAAATTTTAAGATGCAAAAAAGGGATGGGTAAAAATATACATATATATGCTTTTTTCCCATAATTTCATAGCTTAATTTTTCTAAAAACACTTATAAATGAAAAAGCAGTTTCATCAACAATAAAACTTTTGTTCATTTCCTTATCCATATTATTTAAAACCCACGCTGAAAATTTTATGCAAATACCTGTATTAGTTTTCTAGATATCGTGCCAACGGTGGATAATTTTTCTGGAAATTGAAGTCAAATTTTAGCTGCAAAATATGTTTTGCTTAAAATTCCCTTGGATTATGATCCAGGCTTTCCTTTTACTGGAAAATATAAACTTTTGGAAAGAGTAAAGTCTGAACAAGAAGAAATAACAATTTTAAGAAAAATAGCCAACATGGTCTGTTTATAGCGTAGTCGGATACCTTCAGATTTTGTCTTTTGACATATTTGCAAACATATAACTGTGTCTATATTTCTTGTAGCAGAAGCTTAATTTTCTTTAAAATGCATGTGTATTATCTAGGAACGATTCTACTGGTATCGTTCAATCATTGAGATTCAATCTTTGGTATCGTTCAATCATTCAGATCCAATCTTCGGTATCGTTCAATCATTCAGATCCAATCTTTGGTATTGTTCAATCATTCAAATCTAAGCTTCATTTTCGTTCAGATCCAAGATTTATTTCCGTTCAATCATTCAGATACAAGCTTTGCTAAAGCGTTCTCTCAAATATCATTACTGTTAGTTGCTTGGATTCACAACGCGATGCCTCAGCCAAGGAAAAGAACAGCAGCGTTAAGAAAATGAAACGTCGATCGAGCCACGTGAACGAAATCAGGTGCCGTTCTCCATCCTCGGGGCTGAGGAGGGTGGGGGAGACGTGGTGGCGATGGGGCGGAGCAAGGCCGGCTGATAGTGTTCCCGGATCTTCCTCCGCATCTCCGAGAGGTCTCCGCCCCCGGTGCTGGAAGAGGGCTGAAGGAGGGGGCTGTTCGGACACGGGGAGAGGTGGCGTCCGAAGCTGCACGCACACAGAGGAACTGCAAAGAGAGAGCAGAACTTGAAATGTCTGGACAAGCAGATTGCCCGGTAGCACAGCCTGCAGTTCAGCATTGCGCGATATTATATGATATTAAATAAAATTCCACAGTATTGCGAACAGTGATCAATGTCAAACAATATTGTACAATATTATGCGACATTATATATGAAACAATATTCCCCAATATTAAACAATATTGCGAATATTGATCAATGTCATACAATGTTGTACAACATTATGCGATATTTTATGATATTAAATAATATTCCACAATATTAAATGATATTTCAGATATTGATTAAAGTCATACAATATTTTACAGTATTAAGCGACATTACATGGTATTAAACAAATTCCACAATATTAAACTAACTTGCGATCCATGTCATACAATATTGTACGACATTATGCGATATTAAATGATATTAAACGATATTAAACTAAATTGTGAATATTGATGAATGTCATACAATATTGTACAACATTATATGATATTAAATAATATTCCACAATATTAAACAACAATATTCTACATTATTGAACAATACTACGAATATTGATACATATCATGCCATATTATGCATTAAAATTTTATGATATTAAACACTATTCTAAAATATGAAACAATATAGCAAATATTGATCAATATCATACAATATTGGACAATATTATAAGATATTAACAATATTGATCAATGTTATACAATATTATGATATTAAACAATATTCCACAATATTAAACAATATTCCACAATATTAAACAATATTCCACAATATTGTGCATTATTATATGATATTAAATAATATTACGAATATTGATCAATGTCATACAATATTGCACGTTATTTGTGTGCTACTAGGGTAATACCTTTATTTCGTGAAAATTCTTGTAAAGTGAAAATCACCAAAATATTTTGCTTTTCATTCATTTCTTGGCCTGAAAATGAACATCTGTATGGACTTTCCAAATATTAGACCATCTGAGAGATTGAAGCGCCTTTGGGTGACTTTTTGTTTTCAATTCGAAATACTTTCCCTTTACTGCAGATTTAAAATTTAAAAATTCACAAATTTGGTACGCGAGGGAGACTTTATTGTATCCGAACAGGAATGCGCTTGAATACATACTTTAAACTCGGAAAATCGAATATTTTTTACTGATTCAAAATGTTCTCCGATCCTTTAGCTTTCAAGCGATGCCAAAATGTTGTCAATATTCTGAATATTTCTCGAGTTATAAGGAATTTTCTAGAGATACTTTCACTAAAAACTCTAGTTTCGGTTTACTTAAAACTCATTTTAAGAAGAATGATATTTTCCCACTCTGTTGCTTCTTTCAGACATTGACAACTCAACAAAAAAGGAACCAAATACCATTATTTATATATGAAAATAATCTGTAGGAAGCGGTGGATGTTTTGTGTCCCCATCAAAATTATATGTGTAGAAATGCATTTCTAATAGCTATCTAAAAGTTAAAATGACAGAAAAAATCTCGCTTTTTCTATTCATCGTTGATGAAAAAATTGTTAAGCAAATAAAACGATATTTTACCTCAACTGACTGAAGCCAAAATTCGACACAGGACTGCCGTCACAAAATCACACTCTAAATTTAATATATTTAAGTCATGGCGTTGCATGCTTCTGAAAGTACAAACCGACAGACGTCTATTTGTGTCAGCTCTCCACTGCGGAACAGATTTTTTGTTCCTTTAATTATCATTATTATTTATTATTGTAAAATTATATTTTAAAAAGTGGCAACACCAACGTTTGTTATTTTTAAAGTTATGATTATTTCATGCATATTTAATTTGTTAAATAACATTGTATTTTATTATAAATAATATTAGTTAAATTAATGTTTTAAAAAATGATGGCAACACCCATTTTTGTTATAGTTTATTTTAAAGTTTTGGCATGATCGTCTGTTGTATTTAGAATTCCGAATTCCAAAAAAATAAAAAGGAAGAAGTTGTGTCATGGCTAAGAAGGTCTATGTTTATTTTTTTAAAACCTTTTCCATATAACTCTCGTTATTTTGCCGTCATCCAATTGGCCAGTTCCGATGAGAGATGGTGTCCAGATTAATTATGTTAATGTCTAGAGCAAATTAACTCGCACAACACATTGGACTGTTTGTTTACAAAATTTAGTGGGTGTGTAGATATTATCTCTGTAAATCGAATTTTGTCCACTTATCCCTTCTCGTTTTGTAGTTATCGTGTACAATAGAATAGTCCTATAGACGCACTACTTTTGAGTAGATTTTGTAGAAAATTCGACGGAAATATGCAAACTTGGTGTAAAGACCATGCATCAAATTTCATTCGTTTATCTTAACACGTTTTAAAGTTAACTTTGTGATTGATGGAAATTTTCCAAAATTATGTCTTTCGAGCTAAGTGAGGTCCAGAAATAGGAGATTCGTCAAAATCTCAAATTCAATGTTTTTTTATGTTTACAATTCTTCTTTATACTATACAGGGTGTTTAAAAAAATGTGGACGAAATGACATGGAAGATCGGTCATACAACAAGGATCAAGAATTCCATAAGAACAGAGGGTGGTAAGCGCATGTGGAATGCGTTAGAGTTACCACGGACTAAGCAAATATTCCTTTAACCCGTGGGCTGGCATTGTAGGACACTGCTTACTCGATCCGTACATTATCCCAGACAGACTTGACGGTCCCATTTATCTAACATTCTTGCAAGAGATTCTGCAAGAAATGCTGACTGATGTTCCGATGCCAATTAGTCGAAGTATTCGATTTCAACTCGATGGAGCTCCAGAACATTTCAACAGCACATCTGCAGGCTATTTTTCTGGTGAGTGGATGGGTCACAGTGCGTTTATGTGATTAAACTATTTTTGATTTAATTGATTATTTTATTTGCATCTTTTTTATTCTTTGTATACTTGTTAATATGTATAAATGAATACTGAACATAGATGGCGCAGTATGCTCCAACCCTCAAGTATGCTTGGAATGTGAGGGGAGCGCTCTTGACATTTTTTTTGTAAACAACCATATCAGGTGTTGGTGTGTAACTGGTGCAGGCAAGCACCTCGCTCGCTCTCCGTTAGCGGTAAAAAGTATTATTTGTTCGCTCGTTGTCAGCTGCACTTTCTATATTTCAATATATATATTATGTGTTTCTTTGTACAGCTGTGATCGTCGTCCATGTTTTGTATATATATTTGTGTGTGTGTGTGTGAAAATAAACAAGAAAAAGTAAAGAAGAATTTCTCCTTGGATTAAATACACACACATCCAGCGCTATACAATATACGTGTAAACATATTGGATCAAAAATAATTAAATCACATAAACACAATGGACCCATCTCATGGCCACCATGATCACCAAATCTGTCTCTCTTGGATTTTTCTTATGTGGATTTTGAAAAGAACATGAAGATATGAAACACTTGTTGCAACGCCGGAAGACTTATGTATGACGAATGGTTGCAGCAACAGAATACGTCCGAAACATGCCCGTTATCTTTGAGAAGGGTCGCTGTTCCGTGCAACGTAGATGCCAGGCGTGTCTCGAGGCACACATTGAGCCTCTCCTGTAGGCTGAAAATGTGGCGTGCATGAGTCGCATGTAAGGGACTCCTTATCAACAAAATGATCCGTAATGGTTTCGTTTCTTCTCTTTGTATTACTTGAGACGCCCTGTAGCGGTGTGGCGACGATATTGGCTGGAATTGTGTGTGCCCAAGTGTAGGTTAAATTCCGCAGAGGATCGAACCTGCGATGTTTCGGTTTGAAGTCCAGTCACTTATGCATTCGACAAAAGAGTACGCTGATGTCCAGCGGCTTATCAAGATGTCACCACAGCGGCTCCGGATCGCAGTTTCAACCCTCTGTTCACCTTGTCGTATGCCGGTTCTACCATGTTATTTTGTCCGCTTATTTTTGAAGCACCCTGCATAGAGATTCATATGAATGATTGGCGAAATTTGTTACTAATGAAATAGGGAAGCACCTTTGATGGGGAAGAATGTTGGCGTGGATGTTGTTGTCGCCAAGGGATGAGAAGTGGCCAACGGGTGAGAAGAGGGAAAGCAGAGAGGAGGGAAGGGGAACCTGGGCAGGTCCCCGGATGACGAAGAGGAGAGCAGTGCCTCTATGCAGTGCTGCCGCCCACTCGTCTGACTGCAAAAGAAGACAACAGAAAAAAATATGTATTGATATATGCATATCTATACATAAACTTAATTCAATTAATATTTATTTTCTTATATTATTTATGATCGGGTGTCGCGTCAATCATCTCAGAGCTTGGCCACTCTGGTGACCAAATAGAAATTACTAGCAAAATTCAATTAATTTATTAATATGGGAAAAAATATTAATCAAGTGTCTTCCACTACAAGTTAAAAAAAATGTGTTTGAACTTCAGTGGATGAATTATTCTGGAGCCGTACTTCTTCGAGGAACAAAGTCCATCAGGTGCTGTGACATGCAATATTACGAAAGAGCGATATGCATCGATGTTGGAGTATGCAGTTGTTCCGGCTGTACCATCACGCCAATGTCTTAACTGAACGCCTTTTATGCTGGATGGTGCGACTCCATGCACTTCAAATTGTGTAAAAAATATTCTGAAAACACATTTTACAGAAGAAAGAGAAATAAGATGCAATTTCAATCATGCTTGGAATGCCGGATCTCCAGACCTTCATCCATACGATGTTTGAAAGATCTGTTTGCTGTGACAACCCGTGAACGTTGGCTGATTTTAAAGCCAGTATTTGCCATCGAGTGTTCAACATATCTAAGCAAAAACTGCGCTCTACTGTTGGACATGCCATTTTCGGATTTCAGAGGGTAGCTGACAATGGTGGCTATCATATCGAACATGGCTCATATTAATTCCAAGCTAATGTGTAATTCTTATAATAAAGCAGCTGATAGTACGCCCTCTAGCGGCGACATTTTGATTTATTTAAAAATGTTTTAAAAAATATTTTTTTAGCAAAATGTCTTTTCCCTCCCTTCATTAAGGCGTACCCAAAATTTCAGAATTTTCGGATGAATAGTTATCTCTCTCTCTCTCTCTCTGTGTGTGTATGGTTACATGTGTGTAAAAAATGTGTTATTATTGACTGATAATATGAAGTAAATATTACAGTTATTAACAGAATGAAATAACTTCTATTAAAATAAAATAGATTCAATAACATTCCTAAATATGCAATTAAAATAAAATATATTAAGTAATAACTCAACGTGAATCTAAGAACATCTCATTTTATGGGTTAAAAAAAAGTGAACACATATGATTCTTTCTCCTTGAAATGTTTTAATTTTATATATATTAACATTTTTTTAGAGGATCTTAAAATAAGTAAAATCCGTATATTCGGCCTCAATTTGCATAAATTAAAGACAATCTGGAAGGTTTTGCGATGGGGAAATAAATATGAAGAGAAAACTTATGATAAATTTAAAGAAAAATGGTAAATCCAAGAAATTAAATGAAATAGAAAAAAATGAAATGAATAGTAAAAGTGTCGATTCTATAGCCAAATTTTCCGGGAAAATATTCAGACATCAAAGCCCCCCAGGAAACCGTAAGAGTGGTCTGAAGGGGGTTCGCCTGAAGGTTCTGCGGTCGTTGGAACTAGGCTCAAGAGTGGTCAGAATATCCATCTTGAGAAGGATAGTGAAGGGACTAAAGCCTTATCAGGTTGCGAAATATCGTCAGCAAATTTCCGTTTCCACCCTCAAGAAACGGGCAAGCAAGGTTTCCGTCAGTGACCACTTTTTTTAACCATCTTCAAAATACCGACGGTAGTGACGGAAATAGTGTCTGCAAACGAAATTCAGCCAATCATGTGGAACTTCGATAGTAGCATCACTTTCTTTGTCGTTTGCTGACGAAAAGTGCAGACGACATTTCGCCGTGTGACAAGGCCTAAGGTATCCGAACACGTTTGGAGCACTTTTTTAGAAAAACAAGGTGCATACATACTTTAACCATATTTATGGGTTTAACAACATTCAAAATTAGAAACTGGATGTCAATATTTGATATAAATATTAAAATTTTCTCAAAATTGGCATTTAATAGCATAAAATTAAGCAATTTTTTCAAAAACTTCAAATTGGATACACCAAAAACTATTACTCTCATCCGAACAAATCTTATACCAAAATAAACTACATAGTTTTCTCTAAAGAATGAACTACAATCATATGTTTATAATAATAAATAAAAATTTTAGAGCCAGTCGAAGATTTTTCCTGAAATTTTTAGTAAATTTATGACAGTTTTAATCAAATAATAGGCTATAAATTAAAAACCATTTACTCAATCTGAATTCTTTTAGTTCATTCCCTAGTGAATAGCACAAAGACAAAGAATACCAAATTTCATAATAATATGTTAATTATATTTTGACTTATTTGATTTGAAGTGGGCAAAAAATAAGTAAAAATCAGTTTTGAGAAAAAGGCATTTAAAGTATACAGTAGCAAGTTTTAATTATAAATTATGTATGTACATACTTAAAATTTCCCACATTTATAGGTTATACCTTCTCAGTTTTCAATAATTTTCCTTTTTTAGTCATTTTTTTTCTGGCAATTTTTGCCTTTTGCAGTGAATACTGATTAGATTCATTTATTATGTTTTTGTCGAGCTCGTCAAATATTTTAACTGAACTCTAACATCCTTAAGGGTATTCAGTAAACCTATAAAACATTAGTTAAAATGTATTACAGACATAAATATCCCAAATCTGAAGATTCAGAGCTCAACAAAGATATCTTAGGAACAAATTTCCACAAAAACACCGCTAAAGCTCCCATTGTCATTCTGTGTTTTTCTGTGCCAGGCATTTTCCTTATTTAAAACTAAATTAGTGTTTATAAAAATTTGTAACTTGCTTTTGGACCTGTAAATCGGTATTTCCGGTTATTTGAATGCCCACTTCCGGTCTATCGATCATTACTAAAATATTAATATCGTGACTCCTAATGAACGTAGAGACAAAAGTAAACATGTTTTGGATTGCTTAAAGACTGTCCTGTCCAATAAAATAATTATAGGAAAATGTCATTTTTTCATAAAATCGACCTTCTCAACGTGTTCTGAGACGCTTCGTAGGAACGTGGAAATGCTTACCAATCTCTGAGGGTGGGCCAGAGTGGGGGTGGCACCAGGCGAGCCGGCCTGAGGGCGGGGAAGTAGTCCTTGTAGATGGCGGGCGAAGGGGAGAAAGCCCCAGAAGGGCGCATCTTGAGGGGGTCCGTCTCCTCCAGTTTGTTGTCTTCGCTGCTGGAATCCGGTTTCATGCTCAGCTCCTCGTGGAGACCCGGAACGGAGATCTGCTTCTCGCTCTGCAAAGGATTCGTGGATTGCAAATAAATACCTGTTGCACGATATTGTGTGATATTATTTATACTTATAATAAAGCTCAATGTATGTGTGTTTTGGCGCTCTACAGGCCATACCGTTGGACCTACAGCAACCAAATTTGGTACATGTATACCTTGGAGGTCGGGAATGTGCACCTCGGAGCCATTTTTTCGAATTTTTAATTAGAATTTGAATTAATTAAAATTTAAGCGAAATTTCCGAATATAACTATAACCGCTATAACTTCCGAAAATATTATTGCACAAACATGATTTTTTCATGAATTTAAGGATTAAAAAATTAGCTTTCTAATGGTATCAGTGATTTAATGTATAACTGAACCTTCTATTTTTAACGAATTTTTAAAGAAATATTTTAACCATATTTTTTTTGAGCATGTGACTGGATGAAATAAAAGAAAACAATGACAAAAGTTGAAATACAAAAACAACAACCATCATTGCAAATCAAATCTGAAGAAATGCAACTTTTAGCCCGTGACTGGATAAACGAAATATAAAAAGTGATATTTTCTAAAAAAATAAATGCAAAGCAAAGGTTTCTATGATCGTTTGCAATATGTAAATAATTAATTCAACAAATCTTCTTTATTTACGGTAATTTAGACAGGGTATGCATTGAAATCCCGACTTAATGGCATATATCTATAATCGTTTGCAATATCTGTATCATTAATTCAATAATTTTTTTTCCCCATTTTTCGCTTTCTTTAAAAAAACATTAATATTTTGCCAACATCACCGAAAAAACATTTTTAATATTTTGGAAGCATAACCGATAAATTATCAGAGCATTAAACTCAAAAAGTTTTTCCGAATAAAGTTACCGACTCTTTAACTACTAATAACTGAATCTTTTAACTTTAACTATTTGTTAAATTTTGGCTAATGAATATGTGATTTAATTGAAAATTTTAGAACGCTTTACTCATGGCGAACCAGCTGGTCGCCAAAGGCGGCTAGTATGTAATACAATAATCAACCAAATTACAGTGTACTAGCTGGTACCCGTCGCGTTACTGCAACCGAAAAAAATGATATTGAGTGCAATCAATCAATAATGTGGCAATGTTTTGGCGAAATAGGATGAACAGTGCGACAGCAGGTAAAATACGAACAAGCGAATGTTCATTTTTGTATATTAGATTTGAGTATTCTATTAGAATTGTCAAACTTGCTGTTCTTTCAGAATGGTAGTGAAAGAAACCATTTATTGTAACCCGTGATTCGTTTCATATTCGTTCGGAATTCTCAAATTTAATGTTATGAAAGTTGATTAAAATAGTTTTTTTTAAATGGATTAAATATTGAAAAAGATATTTTTACCATTAAATCATCAATAGAGTTGAAAAGATAATTTTTGATAATTAAGACGGTGAAAAATTGCTTGTACTACGATATTTTTGGAAGTTACTGCGAAAAATGCTAACATTTTATTAAAATATAAAACTCCCGGGGTTGGTTTCCAGAAAACTTTTTCGCTTAATCTTGAATAAAGTTGTTACCTCTGAGAATGACTTTCGTGACATTTGCGTTCTACAATTACAAAATATGAACCATTCACTCGGATTTCGCATTTCTAAGAAATCTATTGTCTCCTCGGCGAGTTATTTGGAGATGAATTCTTGGTAAATAGCTGTGGTTGAGATACAAACTTTTTTTTAAAAAATATTAGATGTACTACCCCTGTAACCACCCCGTAGGTGTAATCAATAAGGTGACCAAGTTTCATCGCTCTGGTGTCTTGGATTAGGGCTAGCGTGTCTTCCCCGTTATCTGGGCGTCCCGGTTCGGGCTTGGCTGTTCCATCTGCGAATAGTGTGAATGCCCCCCCCCCTTCCCTGTAAAAAGTGTTTGTGCAAGCGAATGTAAAGCATGAAGCAACTAAGTCGTACTCTTGGCCCTAGTTGGGGCTACTGAAAGAACAAGGGACATTTCAATCGCTGATAACTTTCGGTCGGCGGGCTTGTAAAGTGCCATGGGTAACAACAACAAAAGATAATTATACTGTATTATGGATATTGGTCAATATTATACAATATTGTGCCATAACTGTGGTATGAATGAATGCAGTATCAATGCTATAAAATAGATAAATCAAGTCAATGCTATAAAATAAATACGATCTCAAATTTCAATTTATCATTAACAAACATTATTTTTAAGTCATTATTTGATAATTAATTTAAGACATTGACCAGTTTAAACCAGTCATTAACCTGTTTGAAAGGATCACGAGACTTCTCTGTCGATCTCTATCCCCCTTCTCTCTCCACACACACATATATATGCTATTTCCACATGATAAACTATTTACCAATAAATTCTTAAACGTGTTTATGTATATGGAATTTTTATGAAAACTGCTAATTTCTGAGATCATAAATCAGTTTCATGACGGATGAATCTTAGAACAGGAGCGAAATCCTCCCATGTTGTCCACTTAAGAATGAATGAAGTGATATTTCCTCGTTGGGGAGAAAGAGAAAACACTCTTATCAAAACTGTTATTAAACGCGAGCGAAGACTTTCTGGACATATTATAAGAATTGAATTAATTTCCTGCGAAAAAATGACATGCCATGAAAATAACAGATATGTTGTCATAGTTCAACCTTTTAAGAACGCATGTGCTATCAAAGAAGCTTACGTAATAATAAAGCAATGCTGGTAAAAGCCGGTAAAAATTATATATATATGCGAGAATCTTGACATTTATATTTCATTCCTTGCCTCGAGATTTCGAGCTTCAATTATTTTTTGCCTTCAACGATTCGAAACTTTCAAACGCAAACAGGATCATGTTTCTCAGGTGAGGGTATGATTCCTTTGAATTTTTATAGAAGGAACCAAATTTTCGTCATTGAAGGAACAAAAGGAGAATGAAAAGGTTTTGATTTAAGTCAAGTACATCTCATCCATAATTATTCATCTAAGCATTTATTAGAAAAAACTTAATTAAACTTGATAACCCATTCAAGCACATTGTAACGGACACTTCGAGCCCCCCTTAACGAGGTGTCCACCCTTTAGTTTCAATCAAGGGGTCCTAAGCTGGTGCCTGCGAATTCCTGGCCGGCCCCTCTGTCGGGCCTGTCAACCGGGTCTCAGTTCCGGCTCATTTTTCACACTTCCGTATCACCGGCGGAGGATGATGGAGAATGGCTGCTCTCCGCCAATTCTGCGGCAACCAATCGGAGAGCGAGGATCCCTCCGTCTCTACATTTTGTTGTTTCCGATAAGGCTCATTATAAAACCTCAGCCCCCCCCCCCCCCTTGCAGTCCCACTTCTTGTCAACTGAGACTAATAGCGGAGCGCCTGTTCGAGGGGGGTTGCAACAGAGCATGGCGCCAACCTTTTGTCGCCAAATCGGAAAACAACAATAGAAATTAAATTCGGCTACTTGCAAGCATTCACTTAGTGTTAAGGTATCCGAGTGTCAGAATAACATGCGTCCCTTAACACTAAGATAAGAATTCACTTAGTGTTAAGGTATCCGAGTGTCAGAATTACATGCGTCCCTTAACACTAAGGGAAAAATTTACTTAGTGCTAAGGTGTCCGAGTGCTAAGGTATCCTAAAAAAATAATCAGAATAGCATGCGTCCCTTAACACTAAGGGAAGAATTCACTTAGTGTTAATGTATCCGAGTGTTAGAATTACATGCGTCCCTTAACACTAAGGGAAGAATTCACTTAGTGTTAAAGTATCCCAGTGTCAGAATTACATGCGTCCCTTAACACTAAGATAAGAATTCACTCAGTGTTAAGGTATCCGAGTGTCAGAATTACAAGCGTCCCTTAACACTAAAGGAAGAATTCACTTAGTGTTAAGGTATCCGAGCGTTAGAATTATATACGTACCTTAACACTAAGAGGAGAATTTGCATACTGTTAAGGTATCCGAGCATCAGAAATACATGCGTACAATAACACTAAGGGAATAATTCACTTAGTGTTAGGGTATCCGAGTGTCAGAATAGCATGCGTCCCTTAACACTAAGGGAAGAATTCCCTTAGTGTTAATGTATCCGAGTGTTAGAATTACATGCGTCCCTTAACACTAAGGGAAGAATTCACTTAGTGTTAAGGTATCCGAGTGTCAGAATTACATGCGTCCCTTAACACTAAGGGAATAATTTACTTAGTGTTAAGGTATCCGAGTGTCAGAATAGCATGCGTCCCTTAACACTAAGGGAGGAATTCACTTAGTGTTAATGTATTCGAGTGTTAGAATTACATGCGTCCCTTAACACTAAGGGAAGAATACACTTAGTGTTAAAGTATCCCAGTGTCAGAATAGCATGCGTCCCTTAACACTAAGATAAGAATTCACTTAGTGTTAAGGTATCCGAATGTCAGAATTACATGCGTCCCTTAACACTAAGGGAGGAAATCACTTAGTGTTAAGGTATCCGAGTGTCAGAATAACATGCATCCCTTAACACTAAAGGAAGAATTCACTTAGTGTTAAGGTATTCGAGCGTTAGAATTATATACGTACCTAAACACTAAGAGGAGAATTTGCATACTGTTAAGGCAATGGTTTCCAACCTGTGGGGCGCCCCCCCCTAGGGGGGCGCGATACTGTTGCAAGGGGGGCGTGTAACTGTTTCCAAAATATCATTTTCAAATACAAACCAAAAAAGTCAAATAGGTGTCAAAAAATAAATCAGCAGTATACGCAATCCACAATCCTCGCCGCGGATTTTTGGTGTACAAATTATAAAACATCCCATTCATACTCTTCTTCGAATCGAAATATCTCGCTTTCGTGTTTGGAGCCGAGTACCGGTGGGGCGTGGAATCAAAAGATAAGCACTTACAACATCCCGGTTATTCTCGTGCTTACTCGCGCCAAACATCACTAAGCAGAAGCATCTGATTGTTTCTGTTTTCTATGAACAGAATTAGTTCGTTAGTAGTGCTTACGATAACCACGTTTATATATAGAACGAAACACTTTGCTTTGGTAACTTCTAAATAAATTAACATCGAGGTAAATTTCATAACAGTTATAATAGTACCTTATTAACCAGGAAATGTTAATTTAATGTTGAGGTAGTTTTTCGGCACTAGCGCGAAGTGCCAGAGGTATAAACATCCGAAACAATAAAATAACATCCTGTCCGATGTTAATATACTATTTTTTCACTACTAGCGCTTTTTTACTTTCTCGTAAATTCACCATTAACTGTTTTAATTGAGTAACATGAATATTGTTATTGGAAAAATTCACGTTTATGTAAGAAGAGCGCAAGTTATTTTTATGTTGTTTATATTCCAGTAATTAATTTTGACAAAAAAATTAGTTTTTAATTCTACATTTAAAAATTATCCCAATTAAGACTGATATTTTATTTAAAAGAAAATATTGATATAATTGCATTGTATTTAAAATTAATATAAAATCTTTGATTTAAAATAATACCTCTTTTAGATGGATAAATACGTAACTGGCTTGAAAAGAAAATTGAATGAAGCAGAAGCAGAGGGCAAAAGAGAAGATGATAAAAATATCGGAAATATATCTTCGCAAAATAGTAAACCTAAATATAGAAAATATGATCCAATGTACTTATCATTAGGATTTACATATAAGGTTATTAATGGCCAAGAACGTCCGTTGTGTTTGCTGTGTATGAATACTTTGGCCTCAGACAGCATGAAACCAAATAAATTAAAACGACATCTTAAAAAAGTACATGCAGATCACGCTGGCAAGACAAGAGAATTTTTTCAAAGAAAATTAGAGAATTTAAATAAACAACAAGAAATGTTTTCAAAGACTACGTCTGTAACACAAAAAGCATTGCTTGCGTCATATAAAGTTTCTTATAGAATTGCTAAATGCAAAAAACCCCATTCAATAGGAGAAACTTTGGTGCTACCTGCAGCTATTGACATGATAGAAACGATCCTTGATGAATCATATGCTGATCAACTTAAAATCATTCCACTTGCAGATAATACGGTGGGAAGACGAATATCCGATATATCTGAAGATCTTTGCGATCAATTAATCGAAAAAGTAAAACTATCTTCTTTCGCGTTGCAAGTAGATGAGGCTACCGATGTTCTTAAGGATGCACACTTGATAACATATGTAAGATATGTTGTGGAAACTGATGTTAGAGAAGACATGTTATTCTGTAAACCTATTGAATTCAATACTACAGCAAGGGAGGTTTTTAAAATCATTGATAATTTTTTTAATGAAAATGGCATTCTGTGGGAGAACTGTGTTGAACTATGCACAGATGGAGCTCCATCTATGGCAGGAAAAAATACTGGTCTACAGGCATTAGTTCGAAAGGTGGCTCCTCGTGCGGTTTGGACGCATTGCATGATTCATAGACAATCACTTGTTTCAAGAGATATGGGTGAAGATCTACTAACAGTATTTGAAATTATTACAAGAGTTGTAAATTTTATCAAAAATAGCCCATTAAGAGGAAAACTTTTCGCAAAATTGTGTGATAACATGGGTTCAGAATATAGATCACTTCTATACTATTGTGAGGCACGTTGGCTTTCTCGTGCCAAAGTACTTCAAAGGGTGTTTGAGCTAAAAGAAGAGATTGCCATATTTCTTAGTGATAATAGAGATGAAGCACGCTTGTTTTATGACACGAAATTCCTTGTAAAACTTGCGTATTTAGTTGATATTTTTCAAAGACTCAGTATTTTAAATAAATCAATGCAAGGGGCTCAAATTCATGCTTTTACGCAGAAAGACAAGATTACTGCATTTATGAAAAAATTGGAACTGTGGATAATAAGTTTAAAAAAAATAACTTTGACATGTTTCCCACTTTTAAAATTACCTGTCTTGCTGATGAAATAGAAGAAAGTAAAGTTCTTATTAATAATCATTTGACCAGTCTATGGAAGCAATTCTCGTTGTACTTTAAAGATCTTGACATGTCCAAATATGAATGGATTAGAAACCCATTTGTGGTTGAAAAATAAATTATTTTGGCCTTTCAACAGCAGAGCAGGAAATGATAATTGACTTATCTAGTGATAGCACATTAAAGCAGACGTTTCGAGATGAGAATAATATTGTTACGTTTTGGCTACGAGTAAAGGACGATTTTCCTACTTTGATAAACAAAGCTTTAGAAATTTTATTGTCATTTGTAATATCTTACCTATGTGAAACTGGTTTTTCTACAGTAGCTGTCTTAAAAACAAATATCGATCTCGATTAATGATTGAAAAGAAACTGAGAACCGCGATTTCTTCAATGATACCACGGTTTGAGAAAATTTGTGCTGAAAAACAAGCTCAACCGTCGCATTAACTTTTTATGTTGTAGTAGTATTAATTATATATTATTTTTTTGTTTTGTTATTATATTTCTTATAATAAATATATTATATTTTTACATAATATTGTATCTTATTTTGTAGCCCATTAAATAAATTATAATATTAGTTGAGTATTTATGAAATTTGATTTTTAGATAAATTAACGGGACGCTACAATTTGTTTTTAAAGGGGGGGCGCATTAATTTTTTTTAAAAAAAGGGGGGCGCCGGTACAAAAAGGTTGGAAACCACTGTGTTAAGGTATCCGAGCGTCAGAAATACATGCGTACAATAACACTAAGGAAATAATTCACTTAGTGTTAAGGTATCCTGTGTCAGAATTACATGCGTCCCTTAGCTCCAAGGGAAGAATTCATTTAGTGTTAAGGTACGTTCGGAACACTTTTTAAGAAAAACGTGGTGTAAACGTTCTTTAACTATATTTCTAGGTTTAAGACTATTCGAAATTAGTAATAGAATGTCAATCTAAATAAATAAAAATGAATGTTTGTCTGTATGTCTCTGATGCCTTCCTAAACCCTTCATCCGATTGCGACGACTCTGGGTCAGCTTGTTGCTAACACCTATGGTATGGTTATAGGGATAGTACAATTATCTAAAATTAAAAAAGAAATTTCGAATCTCATTTGCATCAAGGATTCATCTCCAAATAACTCGCCGAGGAGACGGTAGATTTCGTAGAAATGCTAAATCCAGTGAAAGCTTAATATTAAGTAGCTATAGTACGCAAATATCATGCAAGTCATTCTCGGAGGTAACAGCTCTAAGAGGTAAGAAAGTTTGGGGGTGATTTTTAAATTTTAATTAAATGTTAGCGTCCTTCGCAGTAGATACCCAAAATATTGTAGCGCAAAAAATATTGCACCCTCTTCATTTCCAAAAATTATCTTTTCCATTGTATTGACGATTTTATTGCATAAATATATTTTCTATGTTTAATCCATTTTAAAGGAAAATATTTTAATCCCATTTTCTAAAATTAAATTTCAGAATTCTGAACGAATTTGAAACGAATCACGAGAAACAAAAATAGTTTCATTCATTACCATTTCGAAAGAAAACCAAGTATTACAATTCTATAAGAATACACAGATCTAATACAACATATTTGTTTGCTCTTATTTTATGTACTGTTCATCCTATTTTGATCAAACATTGCCAAATGACGGATGGATTGCACTGAATATTATTTTTTTCGGCGGCAGAAAAGCGCCTTTATCAGCCAGCATTCGAAACAAACACTTTTTGAAAACAGCATTTAATGGCATACATTTAAGTAAATTCTTATAAAACTTCAAATCAGCCCCCACAAACTATAATCCTCATCCTAACAATATTTATACCCAAATAAGCAACACATGTGCAGGGAATGAACTAGAATTGTAGTATTCTAATGACAAATCAAAATGTTACAACCAGTGGAAGATTTGTCGTGAAATTACAAGGAAACTTCTGACATTAATAATCAAACAATTGGCTGTAAATTTAAAAAAAATCAATCCATATAAATTCTTTTAGTTTATTGTCCAGAAAATAGTATAAAGACAAAATCCATCCAATTTCATAGTTTCATGATGATAATATTTTGTGTTATTTCCTTTGAAGTGAGCAGAAAAGGAGTAAACATCAGTTTTGAAAAAAAAGAAATACGGAAAACATTTTCCGTATTTTAAGACTAAATTTGTGTCTATACAAATTTTTAATATGTTTTGGGGCCTTTAAATCGATATTTCCGGTAAATTAAACTCCCAGTTTCCGTTTACTGATTATTACGAAACTATTAATGACTTCTAATGAACGTAGATACAAAAGTAAAAGTATTTTGGGTCTTTCAAAGACGGGTCTATCCAAGAAAATAATTTTTGAAAAACGTCATTTTTTTTCTTTTGAAAATTGACCTTTTCAACGTGTTCGGATACCTTAAATAAAGCATTTTGGATCTTTTCTTCTAGAAATAAAAAAACAGTGTATTTTTTTTAAAATCTATTTATACTAACGTTAACAATGAGCATTTAGTTTTTGTTACTTTATACTAAGTAATTATCAAAAAAATTAATAAGTATAAAAAATTATTGATTTTCAAAAGAATTGAACTCGCATTCTTCACCTTCACGTGAAAAATATTGAAATCATTGCTTTTTACCGATTGATTTACCTGTAGATTTTAAGTTTCATGACAAACTGCCAAAACACTGCTTAAAGTATTAAATTAAATTAATGAATTAATACTTGAAAAAAAAAACTGTTTTAACATCAAGTGTTGCCCACTGTAAGTTTTATGTAATATTTTTATATAACTAATTAAAATTTTTTGCTTGGTGACCATTTAGAGATTCTATATGAAGTAGAGGCCGCGGTGGCATGGTGGTAAGGTCTCGGCTTCAGAACCGGAGGATTGCAGGTTCGAATCCCGCTTTCCCTGAAGAATCGCCGTGTATGCGGGTCTGTTGCACTTTAAATCCGTCGGGGACCAACGCACTCCGGCTGGTGTGGTGTTGAAGCTTGGGGAGAGGGATGCGAGTTCAGGTGTCGTCTTCATCATCTAACCGCGATTCAAAATGACATAAAAAAATTAGTCCAAAAATAGCCCTAGTGCTACTTCAAAATGGCATGTTAATATAACTTAAGTATTAAAATTATTTAGATTTAATGAATAAATTAATATTTAAGAAAAAATTCCAAATGTATTAACATCAACTATCATCCACTACACGTTATATACACTGATGGGAAAAAAATCCCAACATCAAGAAAAAATTATTGTACAGTAATGAAATTTTAGGAATACATTTGTCTAGGTAACATATTTAATTGATTAAAGTTTCAAGATCACAGGTAGAGCCATTGGCGAGAAGAGCCATTTCAAATGTGAAATGAAGGTATATTAGTAACCGGCGTAACCGCCAGAATTTTGAATGCAGGCAAGCAAACGTGCATGCATTGTGTCGTACAGGTGTCGGATATCAGTTTGTGGGATGGAGTTCCATGCCTGTTGCCTTTGGGCGGTCAATGCAGGGACGGTTAATGCTGATTGTGGATGACGCTGGAGCTGCATTCCAATGATGTCCCATACGTGCTCGATTGGATAAAGATCTGGTGATCTAGAAGGCCAAGGAAACATGTCGACACTCTGTAGAGCATGTTGGGTTACAACAGCGGTATGAGGACGAGTGTTATCCTGTTGGAAAACACCCTCTTGAATGCTGTTCATGAATGGCAGCACAACAGGTTGTATCACTAGACTGACGTACAAATTTGCAGTCAGGGTGCGTGGGATAACCTCGAGAGTGCTCCTGCTGTCATACGAAATTGCTCCCCAAACCATATCTCCAGGAGTAGGCCCTGTGTGTCTAGGCCGCAGACAGGTCACTAGCAGGCGTTCACCTGGCCTCCTTCTAACCAACAAACGGCTATCACTGCGACCAAGGCAGAACCAGCTTTCATCAGAAAACACAACAGATCTCCACTCCGTCCTCCAATGAGCTCTAGCTTGACACCACTCACGTCGCAAACGGCAGTGGTTTGGAGTCAGTGGAATGCACTATACAGGGCGTCTGGCTTGAAGTAACCGATTTGTAACAGTTCGTTGTGTCACTGTGGTGCCAACTGCAGCTCGAATTTCAGCTGCAGACGCAGTACGATTAGCCACAGCCATACGCCGAATACGACGGTCTTCCCTCTCAGTAGTACCACGCGGCCGCCCGGAACCTGGTCTTCTTGAGGCAGTACCTTCCCTTGACCACTGCCGCTAATACTCATGCACAGTGGATACATTCCTGCCAAGTCTTTCAACAATATTGCGGAAAGAAAGCCCACCTTCTCGTAGCCCTACAACACGACCTCGTTCAAACTCAGTGAGCTGTTGATAATGGCTTCTTCGTCTTCTCAGTGGCATCCTTGACTAACATTAACCCACTACGACAAATCTCAACTGTAAATAACGATCACGAACCTTACAGCGCTTATTTAAAGCAAACCTCATTTGCATGTTCATAGTATCGCTATTAGCGCCACACTTACGCGCGTAGCTCGAAATTTGAATCGATGTCATCTTTCAGATGTATAAACACGCCTACCAAATTACGTTTATCTAGCACAGCTCCTTCCTAGTGTTGGGATTTTTTTTCTATCAGTGTATATAGGGAAAGAAGGAATTAAAATGATTTTTTTAAGATTCGCACTCCTTTTTAATTTTTTAAATTTTATTAGAAATAATAAGTTAAAAAAGTGATTAACGTAGTTAGAATTCTGCCCTTTAAATATTTTTCTTACCGGTTGGAATATCCAGATTTTTGAAACATATTCTGATTTTTTTTCCCAAAATGTATTTTAGAAAACTTTTTTGTTAATTAGTTGTTATTGTACTGCATTACGGTAGGTATGTAACTACGTTAGAAAGCCAGTTTTTCAGTCTAGATCTATTTTTTGAGAAATTAAACAGATTTTTATATTTGAAATGAAGCGTTTTTAATGCTACTTTTCAACTTCAATTTTATTTTCTCAGATTCAAAACGTGGTAGAATTTTCTTACGTCATAAATTAAAATCTAATGCTTATGCTTTTGTTCAAATTTTTGGTATAATAATTTAACAGCATGCAACACAATTCATGAGTTGGAGAATCTATTTATTCAAGCATTCTATTGTTGGTTTAATAATTCCCAATGGATAAAAGAATCTCTGGAAATTTCATTTTATTTATTTGTTGAACCCTAAAATTTCAAGATGCAGTGGAAAATACAGTGCAATTTTAGTTCTGTGTGTAGGTAATTTATTTTTTAAGCTATCTACAAACCTTCATCCAAATCCAAATCGTTTGGACCCGCTGGTGTGGTGTGGCGTGGGGAGGGGGGTGCCTGCTCAGGTATCGTCCTCGTCATTTGACCGTGGTACAAAATGACACGGTCCATTCCAAAATAGTCCCGGTGTTGTCTTACCACGAGACGTTGAAATAGCTAAGCTAAGTCAACTAGTGTTGATAAATCTGTGAACTGAAAGACTTATACTTTACACCTCTACTTAGCTACTACCTCCTACGATTATATTTTAATAAAAATCTATTTGGTGTATTTCGTAGATGTTTCTTCAATATTGTTTTAAGTAAAAATTCAAAAATCTAACTATTTTCGAAATTTTTTCAAAAAAATCCCCCCTTGTTCGTATTCATAAACTATTTCAAATCCAGATCACAAAACTTTTACACTAGACCGAATAGATAAAGAATAAATGGCATTTAAAAGAGAGATGTCCCTATTTTGCTGAATCTCTGTTTCAGACACCCTTGAAATTCAAAAACACATTGTTAAAATCGTCTCTGACCCTCCGTCTACTTACTTTTCTATCCACCGGTCATTCAGTTATTATATTCGTGTGAATATTAGTAACTCAAAAACATAAGAACCTTGCTGAAAGAAATTTCTTTTCTTTTTGACACCGAATTGACAGATCTGCAAGAAATATGGGAAGCTAAGGTCGTTTGCAAATAGATTTAGTAAGCTTATTTTATGCGGATATGGTAAAATTAATAAAACAGAATTATTAAAGATAAGGTTAGTCTATAATATTTTTCCGCAAAGTGAGTTAGAGTATTAATTTAAAAATAAAATCCTTCCAAATGAATAAAGCGGTTTTAAAACACCTTATATTTTTTACATACAAATTCTTTTTTCCCGCCAAGAGGCGATAAACTGAGCATCCTGGCAAACCTTCTTCTTTTTCCGATCGTATTTTTATACGCGAGGGATTATTTTGACTAAACTGAAGAAGAAATTGAAAATGGCAGCGTCGAAAGTTACATTTTAGAGACCAAAACTTATTCTTCCATTTTCATTATTAAAAGTTATGACCAGATTTCCTTTTCAAAAGGTGGTTTCCTTTTTTTATTTCCGACTTCTTTACTTTTTTATTCTTTTTTCCCGCGTTTCCACAGTATGGTTCGAAACGGAACAGCTTCTCCTTGAGATTGAAATACTCGGCGTTTTTCCGCGAATCGTAATCGTGCAGGCGTATTTATTTTTAAAATGCACGAAATAAACATTTGTTCCAATTACAGGGGGGGGGAGAACGAAGTACCGAGTTTTTCCGCATTACAAACTCTTGCTTCGGTGAATATCTCAAGAAAATCCGCCATTTTGCTGTTAGGAATAAATTACGGACAATTTCATAGCACAGTGGATAGCAGACGATATTTGAGCGGCACGGCTATGAATGTTCGAAAATGGCGTTTTTATTGCAAAAGTAATAACCGTAAATGGAATATATGTTCGAAATAATGGGACCTTTTGCTTGTTGTAGTTATGAATCGTGCTTCCATGGTTCTGTGTTCTTACGTGTGCATTCTAATTGAGCTGGGTTTTAACAAAACATAATTACTTGAGCATTATTATTATTTTTTCAAACCATCTTTTATTGAATCTTTTTGCTGTTTAGAATTTTAATTTGAATCTGTGGGGTGAAAAAATGCTCCATATTTTTTTCCCCTTCTAGAACGAAAATGTTTTAGGTATTCATAAAATTAATTACAAAAGCGCCATTAAGCTAATAAATGTTAAATAATTTGAGATTTGAAAGAAATTGAGCTTAACAAGCAAACAACCACTTAACCTTTTAATCAGTTGAACACAACATTGCATTAAAATTTGTATCATTAACCTGCAATAAATGTTATAGCGTAATATTCGTTTTAGTTTTTCAAACATTTTCATACAAGTGATGCAATTAGTACTCTCCTGTTCGAAATGTATTTGAAGCAATTATAAATTAAAATAGGTTATAATGAAACCTTTTTCTTAAGAGTGTAACTAAGCATATGGTACTATTAGCGTGTCAGAACATGATCCTGTTTTCGTTAGGAAGTTTTGAATAATTGGAGGCAACAAATAATTGAAGCTCGAAATCACGTAGGCAATGAATAAAGCATGATTGAGAATAAACATCAATATCTTTTAATTGCATATATTTTTTTACTGGCTCTTATCAATATTGCATTACTTTATTTTGCAATCGGCTTTCACAGTATAGTTTTTGAATTATCTATCGTCTGCTAATGTTGTTTTATTTTTTAGTTGGTTTTCATATATAGTTTTTGAATTATCTATCGTCTGTTGTTGTAGTTTTATTTTGGAGTTGGCTTTCACTCTATAGCTTTTGAATTATATGCCGTCTGCTGTTGTAGTTTTTCTTTTGAAAATCCCTAACACGCGCAGCATTTTTAAAAAACAAACCAAACAAGTTAAAATATTGATATAATATATATATATATATATATATATATATTAATACAATAGAATCAAAATTACAACAAATAGGAAATGAATCCGGCTTGAAGACTTTTTTCAAGGGTCACCGTCAGGCAAGGCTTCAAAATAAGGGATTTTTTCTTTGAGGAATCGGACAATGACCAACAATATTGAACCCTCGTGACCCACCAATTCCCCTAAAATCAAGGCAAAAGAGACATACCAATTTTAACAGCTAATTTGTTATTTTGATTCTATTGTAGTTGCATTTGCGCTCATTAAATACAATGAATGGTTTTTTATATTTTTAAATTTTAAACTTGTATGAATTCGAAATAACTTTTAGTTTCGTTTACTTAATAATTTTAATTCAGATTTGTTTTATAAATAGGTTTTATTTCATTGAGCTTTTATTTTTGCTTATTTTGTTGTTTTATTTCGATTCAGACATGATTAGCTGGGGCTCAATTTTTGTTGGTTCTGGTGATGGGTTTTAATTATTTAAAGCTTTTACGTTTGTTTCTTTTACACACACACACACACACACACACACACACACACACACACACACACA
>JAPMOQ010047131.1:279248-290276 GCA_026543055.1 Argiope trifasciata
AAAATGAAAGTTTTGAGCACATTGAAGTGAAAGACACATTTTACCTGAAAAAATATGCGATGCTGGATGATAGATCAAGCCTTCCTTTTCCTAGAAAAGATAAATTGTTTTGAAAAGAGGAAAGTCTGAACAACAAGAAACAACAATTAAAAAAATTCGCCAATGTGATCGATAATAAGTGTTTTTAACGCCGTCGGATACCTTAAGAATCCATTCGACCACGTGATCTTCCTGGGCGGGGCTAGCCGCCAATCATGTAAACACCACGTGGTCTCACTGTGGCTGCTTGTTTATATATATATTTTCTCGGGAGAAGCGGAAGCTTGACCCTCGGACGGTGTGATTTTGGCTCTCTCTCTTGCGAAACGAACCACAGTACAGTTTTCTAGGCCCACTACACTATGGAGTGTCCCTGTATTTTTAATTGTTCTGTTATCTAATAAACCCCAGAAAAGACAGCCTGTACAGTTATTTAACCATTTTCGCGTCAATTAGTGCTGTGTCTAGAAAAGCAACAATTATTAATCGAGAAATCTTATAAAAAAATCACGAGAGAATTCGCTTGAGATTCTGAATGTGACGACCTGAATCTAATGATGTTTTTTAAAGTAGCGAGATCTTAACAGGTGTTGACACAGCTCTAAATTTGGCATCAAATTTGATCTTACACCAGCTTCAATGGGACGATCCATCGTGCAAGTTGTTGAGAGATTTGGCTGTGAGGAAAGAGATATCGATGTGAGCTCTGTGGGGAGATAAAATGTTTTGAAATCAAGGTTACTGTTGGCTTTTCTCCTGAGCGAATGTATTGTCCTGTAATGTCTTGAAACATCTTTGATTTACGAATGCACTTCACATCTCATTAGATGGCAACTGGGACATTTATCCTTATTTCAGTTTCCATAATAATAGAAGGGCTTCTGAAATACTCTTTTTCGGGATGTTTGCATTTCTTAAAAGTTTTCTTTATTGTAGATTGAATGCGAAAAATTCAGCAATTTGGCGCGTCTTTATTTATGAAGGAGTTAATGAAAAGTTTTAGGCAGAATAGACAATTATTTATTATAATATTTACTACAAAAAGCTGGGGAAAGTAGACAACGTTTAAAGATCATGAGTATGTAAATGAAACAAAATTTGATGAAATGATACCGGTCGTTGGGGATAGGAAGCAGGTTCTTTGCTTTTTTAATACTTTAAATCTATCGATGTAAATGCTTAAAATATAAACTGTGTCGATTTTGTCGTCATTAGATATGTGGGTTAATAGTAAATTTCTTTATTCCTGATGAAAGATTGTTACAATTAGCAGAATAACTCCAATCGCTTAAATTAATTTGGATTCTTGGAGTCTTACTATATGTCTAATATAAGAAATTGGTACTATTTATATTTAAAATGTTGTTTAAGATATTTGTTGATGTCGGTTGCTCATTTGATCTCTGTTTTCAGTTGGCGCCATTATTTCCGGCCTCCCGTTCAGTTACATCGCCAAATACTACAACTGGTCAGCCATCTTTTTCATCCTGGAGGTGACCACTGCCGCCAACCTGGTGGTCATGTTCCTCTGCAGAAACCTCAATTACAACATGGCCAAAACCAAAAAGGACTAGAAGTCCTTCTGTTTAGTTTTACGAGAAACTGAAAACATATCAGCTAATTTGTGTATATTTATTTGCTTTTTGCGCAAGAACTAGTTTGTATGTCATATCAGTGTTTTGAAGCATATCCTTGGGTTAGAACATCAGAGCACTGTACTTTCATCAACCTTCAAGATTACCGTCAATTGCGACGCTTTAATTGCTTAAATCTAAATCATAAATTAGGTTTTATCATTCTAAATCTAATATTTATAACAATTTGGCGAGTTATTACTTGAATGAAATTATGTTTGGCGGTGGAATTATGCCCTCACGCCTACTATACTCTACATTAGATAGTTTGCAATGGTTCCGACCATTCAGAGTAAATAGGATGTTGATATTAAGTACAAACAATGCTATTTTGAATTTTTGTTTTTTATTATTTTAGATGAATATTGAAAATTCTAAGTAAAATAAATAGCAAAACAAAGTAGATAATTTTTTTTGCGTTATTTTTTTTATTCCTATGTGAGAATTTTATTAAAAATCAATGATAAAAATCTATGAAGTAGTACTAATTAGCTAAAGATCTAGCTAATTACATCATAGATCTTTATCCTAGATCTATGAAAATTGGTAAAATCATCTGCATAGGAAGTAAAGGCCTCTTATTTGTTCGAAGAAACATTAATTAGTGGACCTTTTAGAAGATATGTTATAAAAAAAGAGCATAAATTTGTTGATACTTACGAAGTGTCTAAACGTGTAAAACGTCACTATGAAATTGTTAGTTTAAATTAAAATTTTTGGATTTGTTGTTAATTCGAATGTATTTTCAATTTCATTGCATTATCCGTTATTAGTGGCAAAATATATTGTAACTTCGATTTCATTCTTACTAATTTCAAGCCAAACCAAAAATCACATATTTTTTTCATTTCTTAATTATTCTTGTCAGTAAAACACATTCGCAGTTTGTGTTTTTTGTTTTAATATTCGTATAATTTTTATTTACTTGAAGATTTTAGTGCTGTGCTGTTTCTTTTAAAGAATTTTCCAACACGAGATGTGAATTAAAACTTTTATTTCCAATCTGTTATTTTATTCATTTGTTTTGTTCAAGGTGCTATATATTGTTGGTTTTTTAAAAATTTATTTTCTTAAGCCATTTTATTAACTAATATTGGTTGAAGTGAAGATTAGTGTGTCCCCTGAGTTTGTCGCCAATGTGGTAACCCAACGGAAGTATATAATGTCCCTGTTATCCACACAGTCCTTATGTTCAATGTTTTAGCGAAGTCATAAGACGTTTTTTTTTAAAGTTAAAAAATTCTGCCCGGTGTTTAGTTGCCTAAAAGTATTGCGTGATCGAAATTTTCTTCTTTACACATGAGACCGACACACACGATTCGAAAAATTTCTTCAAAATTGTTAATATAAGCAGTGACACTGATCCAAAGGTTAAAAAAAATTAAATAAAAATCTCAGATACAGATCGACTAAATCTCAGATTAAAATAAAATTTACAATACTTATCAGCAAAGATCATAATTTTAACGCAGAAAGTGGTAACCGGAATTTTTTCTCAGAAGTATTTATTTATTTTGTCCGCCATCTTCATTGGCGACTTGGCATCCTTAGGGGCAAGGGGCACACTATAGTTCACTTTTACCACTTATATGATATTTCTCTGTTATTCACTTGTATATTATTTATTATAATTTTTTTTTAATAATAACTATTGCCATATTTATTTTTTCTCTCTGTATTTTTAAAATTCTAACTTGTTTATGAGGAATTTTACTATTGCTATCTTGTGAGTTTCGAATGCATCAAATTCGACACAATAATTTCTGCATTACCGTTGTTCCCCCTTTTTTTTAAATCGGATTCAAGTGCCCGAAGCATAATAGATAATATATGAGCAATTTCTTATTGTGCTACGAAGCAGTATTAATTTATTCCTATACATTTTCCTTGAATTTGTTTTTGTTTTTTTGAAAAGTAAATCGACAATAAAAATCAGTAAAGAAATCTGTTTCATCAAAAAAAAAAAAAAAATTAGAATGATATTCTGAACAATAAGTAAAAGGTTTTAATACGATTCAAGAAGCATTTACTCGTTGAAATATCTCGAGATGCTGGATTAAAAAAAAAGCATTTAAATTGTCCCATTTGTTGATATTTTTTTCATATTCCATTTAGTTATGTGAAGTTATATATTTATAGAGTTAACATAAATTTATCAACTGTGAAATTGTTTGATGAAATGCAATCCTCATTTAAAATGGATATATTTCTGTATACTTGTTTTTGATAGAAATGTCACAAATATTATATATATTAAACAGAAAACATGATTAAAATATTGAAAAGTCCCGAGTTCATTTTGTGTTCATCTACATTCCTGATTGATAAGTGATAAGCTCAATTGATAAGGATGCTCTTTTGATTGTTATTTTCGAGAAATAAAACTTTTTAAATGTTTCTATATATATATTTTGCTTTCTTGCTGAAAATAAATTATTTTTTTGAACTGAGTTTTGTGTGTTTTTTTATATTAAACTAACACGTTTCTGCAGAAGAAAAAAGCTTGGAAACATCGCTTGGAATTTGAAATAGTTTAATTAAGAATGATAGGAAGAATGATATTTATTTTCTTGTCGACTGTGAATGCATTCATTGAAATCGAAGGATACATAAAGGAGGAGCATAAATATTATTTATTCTATTTTTAATATTCTATCCTACAAACAAATATTCATTTTCATGTATTGATGGTATCTCGTGATTTGTTTAATATTTGTTCAGAATTTTCAAATTTAATGTTAGAAAACTTTGATTTAAATATTTTCTTTTAAAATTGATTAAACACAGAAAATATATTTATAATATGAAAAGATAGATTTTTGACAGTTGAGATAGCGCAAAATTATTTGTACTATAATATTTTGGGGAAAATACTACGAAAAATTCTAAAATTTAATTAAATTTGTATTTAAACTTTTAAACCTCCGGGATGGGTCTCCCCAAGACTTACTCACATATTCTGTAATAAAATTGTTACCTCTGAGAATAATTTGCATCGAATTTGAGTACAATTGCTACAAAATATTAACCTTAACGCTGAATTTAGCCTTTCTACTGAGTCTAATGACTCCTCGGCGAGTTTTTTTGAAGATTAATCTTTGGTAAATAAATGAGGGATTCGATTTTTTTTTTAAATTTTAGATAATTGTACAATCTCTATAACCATCCCGTTGATGTAAGTAATAAACTGACCAAATTTCATAGCAATCAGATGAACGGTTTAGGAAAGCATAAGAGACATACAGACAAACATTCATTTATATTTATATAGATAAAAATGAAAATTTATTGTCTTAGAACATTTTTCCATACCACTGATTGGTGTTTGAGTTAAAATTTCGTTGTAGTTACGAAAAAAATTATTAAAATATAATCTGAAAATAATAATGCATTTATTAAATTTCATTAAATTAAAAATGATCTTGTATATAATAATTAAAGTGTCTAACATTTTGTCCAAAATAAACACTTCCAATACCTAAGAAAAGTTGTACTCTTTTAACAAGAGCTTTTATGATTCAGTTAGTGATTTAGACAGGCTTTTTGAATAGAAAAAATAATAATAATTTTGAATAGAAATAGAAAATTAGACTTTTATTTTAAATGTTGCAACATAACTGGTGTAAGCCAGTTATTACTTTGAGATATTGTCAATTGGAATATATAGCTTTGGGCTGATTATATACACTGTTGCGTTTGGAATATACAGCTTTGGGCTGATTGTTCATATGCTAACATGAAAGTAAAATTTAAAATAAGTTAAAAAGGTCAATTTTTGAATAATACTTCATTTTTTCCTTTCCTTTTCGAAAGAGCAAGGATCTTGTAGTTTGCAATCGCAAACCGATCTGTAAACGTACTTTCTAGAAGAATTCCTAGAATTCAGAAAATAACATTTGTACTCTTCTAAAATTAAGTCGAAATTAATGTTACATACAAATAAATCTTCAACATATTCAGGCATTTCTAGCAACCGAAACAGAATTCTTTTTAAAAAAGGACATATGAGCTAGTTAATAATTTTATTTTCTTGCTCGTATTCTAGTGCTTTTTTGGGATGCCATCGGTGTTTCAGTATCTCTTTTTTTCTTTATGAAGTCAATGTTGCAACTGTCTACCAATCAAAAGGACTAAAATTACGCGCAATTAACAAATTCCTCTAAATTCATAATGGCTAAACGATGTTCTGTTAAAACAAATCTTGGCCAGACTGTTTTGTATAAAGTACTGACATAAAAGACAGTTTTTCTGTACTGAAAAAGTTTTTCGGGAATAAATGTTAATTTAAATCTGTGATTAAACGCTCTGAATTAAAGTAAAGAACACATCTTAAAATTCTGTAGTAAGAAATGTGAATTTTTGTGTATATATAATCGAATGTAAGAGAAACGTGTTACTTTGATACTTTTACCCAATGCGGGACGCATGGGTACATTTTCTTTTTTACTACAAATCTTTACAGAAACTAAAATATTTTCATAGAATTTCTTACTTATTTGAAGAAATTTTGTAATTGAAATGTTTCGGTGCAATATTTGTTCTATTTTTTAGGGGCTATGGTACTTTGTACATGAATGAAATAATGATAAAATAACTGATAGTAAAAATAAATATTTATAATTTTATTATTCTTAACAGTCTCTAGAAAATGTTTTATAAAAATAAGTCATTTTTATCGAAACATACAATGAATATTTTCTCTCTGAATAATTTGAAAAACGAAGGAACACTGAATTGTTTCTTGTTTTTGCATATTTTCTAACTATTGCTTTCTTTTTAAAGTCAAAACTTTCACAAGGTAAGTCCTATAAATTCATATATTTCTATGCTATAAAAAATTGTCCATAGTACTAATCATGGCACTCTTCAATACATCTAACGATATTACTTTCGATATACAGACTTTTAATGGAAAGGATATTTCCCATTTTATACGAAACGATGTTTATGATAAATATTGAGTAAAGCACAGGCTCAGCCTGTTTATTTTTGATGAAACAAGTGATACATCGAAAGTCATTTAAGTTCGCACATTTTTACATCTTAAAGCTCTCTCTTTTTTTTAAACAGAAGTTAACAAAAACAATCCCTTTCTTGACGTTCCGTAGATCTTCATATTTTTTGAAGAAGATACAAGCAAATTTGATGTTTTATGTACACTGCGCTTTGCGGAACTTTTTTGTTCCTTATAATGGGTGATAACTTTGAGGTTTCTCACAATTATATATTTTCTTTTCAAAAATATCTGCTTTCAGCAACATTCAAATCAATGGGTGATACTGTAGTTTTGAGTTTGGGCTTACCGAACTTAAGTATACGAGGCCTATTCTGGAATTTCTTCACGACAGATCGAGTGCTTTCGAAATCGCCCACTTTTTCATTGCCATTTTGCGGGTGGTCCGTTTCTTCCTCGAATTCTGGTGTTGTTGTTTCAGGAGTCGTTTCTACCATTTGGTTATAGGCTTTGGTTGTTGAAACGAATTCGGTAGTTGATTCCATTGGCCACGAAGTCGAATGCTGATATTCTGGCGAGGAAGACTGATCGGTCGTCGTGTCAATGGACTGGAAGTTATAAAATTCCACATTTTCGTCGCTACGAGCGATAGGATTTTCCGTATCCGGACTAGTTGTGGTAGTCGTCGTCGTAGTTCTGGAACGTAGTTTGTTTGTGAACTGTTTTTTCCCTCTTGTTATTGCTGGAACTTTAGAAACTCTTACAGATTCCTCTCTTAACAGAGGAGCTGTTGGTGTCGTTGAAGAGGTACGAGGTTTTAAGGCTGCTGGTTTCCTCGACCTCTGTCTTCCAAAAAGATTAATTCTGCTGCCGAATTCTTCCGATTTTGCAGAAGCGGCATCTGTCACAATTTCAGGTACAGGCGTGGTTGTAGTCGTTTTTCGAGAATGGGAACTTGTTTGTTGTCTCCATCTGCTGGATCTACCAGAAGTCGTTTGTGTGGTGACTTCTTTATCGGTTGTTGGTTTACTGACTGCATCTCCAGAAGTATGTTCATCTCCACTATAAGATACTGTAGGGCGTGGTCGTCGAGGCCTTTGCTTCCTTTTTCGTGTTCTACGTCTTGTTGTCACTTCTGGAGTGCTAGCGGTGACATAATCCTCTGCAGCGTGTTCCTTATTACGCAGGGACTCGTTATTCTCTAAATCTACCTCCTGATTTCTATTCCTAGGTGCTGAGAAATGTTCTGGTTCTTTTGTATAAGAAACTGGAGTTTCTTCTCTCAATTCTGAAGTTTCCGCTATGGTTCTGGGTGTTGTCGAAGGTCGTCGAGGAGGAGGGGGAAATGTAGGGAAAGTCGGGAAAGTGGGTCTTGGAGGAGGAGGTCTGCGTTTTGTCGTTGGCCGTGGGGTTGTCGATATTTGGACAGTTGTAGGCGGGAACTCTTCCACATCTTGATACCTGTTTGCCTCTATATTTTCTGGTGCTTTGTATTCTTCAATTATTTCGATATTTTCATTTACAGAAGGCCGAGTATGGTAATAGGTTTCTACTTGTGGCTTTTGGGTCATTGGTCTAAATCCGTTTTCAGCATCTGGTCTTCTACGACTGTTGGAGTCTCTGACCCTAGAGTTGGATCCCCTGTTGCCTGGTTTTCTGACAGTGACAGATGGAGGTGTGCGTGGTTTACTCTCCGAATCATCTACTGTGGAAATGATATTGACGTAGTTTTCATTTGCTGGATAGTATCCTTGTGGACTGACGTAATCATTTGGCTGATAGTGCCCAGAAACATCGGACGGCGGGCTTTCTATCTGAGGTTGAGACGGCCTTTCTCGTGGGTTTTCTCGGTACCTCGAATTTGTTGCCGGAGGAGATTGCGTGTAATATGAATTAGGAATGTCATTCCCAACATTGGATGGGGGAGGTCGTTGATAATATTCTTCTGCTGCTGGTCTGACTTCCGAAACTATAGGTATAGTCCTTACATTCACTTGTCGTTCATCAGGAGGGGGAGATGATCGATGTCCATAATCAGGGTGTTCTTCAATAGCATTTCGGATATCTGTTTCTTCTGCAGGATTCGATCTGTGACGATTTCTTTCATTTCGTGTTGATTGTCTTGTTCTGTCTCTTGTTCTACTTGGTGGTCGGGGCTCATCTCTTGTTCTGCTCGGAGGCCTAGTTTCTTCCCTTATCCTTGCTGGTGCTCTTGCTTCCTCTCTTGTCCTTGTTGTAGGTCTGATTTCCTCTCTTATCCTAGTTGGTGGTCTTGTCTCTTCCCTTGTTCTGGTTGGCGGTCTGCTTTCTTCTCTTGTTCTGCTCGACTGTCTAATTCTCGATGAAGGAGGGGGTGTTGTCGGCGAATGATAGTAAGAAGATTGTGGTTGTGGTCTGGACGAACCCCTTTCCCGTTCAGATTGTCGAGTACGTTCTGGAGTCCTCTCAGGAGACGGCTGCCTTTGGATGAAGGTCATTTCTCTGGGGTCGTTTTCAATATTTTGGGGTCTAGGTCTGCTTCCTTGCCTGTAATCTTCAACTAAAACAGTCGCGGGCCCAGAAAGTGTTTGTCGATGTTCTCTTGGGATTCCATTTTGTATTGGGACAGATGATGGTCTTTCAGGTCTAACTATTAAATTCTCCGGAGAATATCCTGGTTGATATAACCTTGGATCATAAGGAGAATATTGTCCAGGATGTACTCTTTCTCCTGGGATGGCTCTACCTGGAAGACTTCTTGGGGGTTGTAGGGGCAATCCCTCTTCAGTTTTTTCTGGTACGTGTGTTGGGGGCTCTGGTGAAGGTGGTCTTGTGTTTACTCTGGATGGCGTTTGGGGTTGAGGAACTGCAAGGTTCTGTGTGTATCTATTTTGGTGCCTTATTCTAGAAAATATAATTTTAATAAAATATACTAACATTTACGATAATTTTTATAAAAAAGAGCAGTGAAAATTTTTTTAAACCACTCGGTCTAATTATAAGTCTGTAATTTTTATACATGTTTTGACAAAGCTTTCATTAAATAAAAGTATGAAATAATGCGTTGCAACAACACAGTTCTTTTAATTATATGTGTATATTATATCGATTAAGCAAAATTACTTTCATTAGTTTATTAAGTTTGTGGAGAGCAAATGAAGGAATATATTTTTAAATCAATAATAATTTTCAAATGATTTCATAACCTGTTATTTTTTGTACCACCTTATTTTTAATAAAACTGTTTCGAAGTAATAAATAATAATTCAAACTGCCCTGCTTTAATAAAATGATAAATAATTCAAATTATGAGTACTGTAGTTAAAGTCACAGAAAATCATATGCATTCAAATGGCGTATAGAGACCATAAAATAATGCACGTGGGAAAATTATAAAGCCATACAGTACCTAGAAAAGCCGTTATTGAGCTGGATATGGTGCTAATATCGTTGAAGAATGTTTATGAATGATGATTAGCAGTAATGGGCTGAATCGATACAACGAATGATTTTATTCAAAGATGCATTGAAATACTGGGAAAAAGTTTGCAATCAATTAATTATTAAAAGATTTGGTATTTTGTCGAACAATGATGGGGATAAATTTTAAAATTCATTTATTAAATCGACATTCATAGTGTTTAAAGATTTGGAAATATATATATATATATATATATATACACTGAAGTGACAAAAGTCATGGGATAGCAATATGCAAATATATAGATGGCAGTAGTATCGCAGCGAAAAAGTATAAATGCGCAGTTCGTTTTCCAGAGCTTTCAATTGTGTTCAAGTTATTCATGTGAACAGGTTTTTCGGGATTTATGGTGGCACGACGAGAATTAACAGACTTTGAACGTGGAATGTTAGTTGGAGCTAGACGCATGGGTCATTCCATTGCGGATATCGTTAGTGAATTCAGCATTCCCAGATCCACAGTATCAAGAGTGTGCCGAGAGTATGAAATTTCAGGCATCACATCCCATCATGGACAGCGCAGTGGGCGACCACCTGCACTTAACGACCGAGACCGCCGACGTCTGTGTAGAATGGTCAATGTTAATAGATACGCAACACTTCGTCAAATAACTGCAGAAATCAATGTGAGACGTACGAGGGACGTGTCCGATAGGACTGTGAGGTGAAATTTGTCTTCCTTGGGCTATGACAGCAGAAGACCGACTCGAGTGTCTTTACTGACAGCACGACATCGCCTGCAGCGACTCTCCTGGGCTCGTGAGCATATCGACTGGTCCCTAGACCAGTGGAAAACCGTGGCGTGGTCAGATGAGTCACGATTTCAGTTGTTACGAGCTGATGGTAGAGTTCGAGTGTGGCGCAGACCCCACGAAGCTATGGACCCAAACTGTCAGCAAGGCACTGTTCAAGCTGGTGGTGGCTGCATAATGGTGTGGGCTG
>JAPMOQ010047131.1:295276-315417 GCA_026543055.1 Argiope trifasciata
CAATATATGAGTGATATGATAATTTATGAGTGAATGACTGCTTCCTCAGAAATTTACAATCACGTAAGTGCAGGAAAACCTTAGTAGCACACAGATATCGTACAATATTGTATGGCATTGATCAATATTGTTTAGTATCATATAATATAGCATAATATTGTACAACATTGTATGACATTTACAATATTGTTTAGTGTCCTGTAGTATCGCATAACATTGTACAATATTGAACAATATTCTTTAATATCATATAGTATCGCATAATATTGTACAATATTGTGCTACCGGGAAATCAAATTGTTAGCTATTCGTGTAAAGATACGCATTTCAAGGTAGTTGGGCGGTTCTACCTTCGTCGTCTTCGTTAAATTACACAATATGGTACGGTTTAAGTTAGGCTCATCGCAAATGGACTAGCCATAATGATATTTTGTCTAGTATTTTCGGATTTTTTTTTTCTTTTATACAAAACCATGAGAAAAAATTTTCCATCTCTTCGGCGTATTCATAAACAGATTCATATAATGCCAAACAAATAGTTATAGTCCCAAAAAGTTATACACAGATAGTTATAATCCTCAAACCTTTTTTTGAACGTAAGGAAATGTAAGGTTACACAATTCATCGAAAAACTCGAAGTTGAATTTTTTTAGCTATTACACACACACTCACACACACACACACACACACACACACACACACACACACACACACACACACACATGTTGAGTATGTATGAATATTTTTGGTCTATGGTATCCATTTTTAATGTAAGGCGTTAATAGTGCTGCTCGCCTAAAACTAAACCGAAAATTTGTATTAGAAAGATTTACACAGACAAACACTATATTCTAGATAGAAAGATGGTTTACGCCTCCCAATATCGCAAATGATCTGAATTCCTCCTATTGCTGAATAAAAGCATCTGCACCATTTACAATGTAAATTCCTTAATTGCAGAAGAAACAGTGTTTATTGCTTAAGTAATCAAGTCGAATTTCGAGCCAGCTAAAGAACATTTGCGGGAAGTTTCTTTCATTGCAATAGCAGCGGAAATTCAATGGCTGTTTTAGATATTTCTGTCGACATACCTCATCGAATATTACTCGGAAAGCGTGCTTTCAATACATATAAAACTGATTTAAAAATGAGGATTTCAATACATATAAAACAAGTATTATATTAAAAAAATTAAATTCCTACTTTGGTCAATAAAGGAAATTTTTATTTTATTTCATTTTTATTAAATAATCATCAAAAAATAGTTAAGTATAAAAAAATAATTATAAAAAATTATGGATTTTCGCAAGAATTAAATTCGTATTAATACTGAATTTTTTTGCAATTTTGCGGATTGAACTACTGCCCTTTGATTTCTATTTGTCATTAAAAACTACTGAAATACTATTTAAAGTGTTAAAAATAAATTTAATTTAATCAATGAATTAATATTTGAAAAAAACTGTATTAATATTGAGTGTCACTGCAAGTTTCAAAAATTTATTAGAACTCAAGTGAATGAATAAAAACTTTTTATTAATTACTGAAAACTGAATATATATATATATGTATTCAGTTTTACATTATAATTAATCATTTAGCATTTAAATTATGCCTATAATTTAAAAAATACATTAGATACTCCATCGTTACAATGCTTCACCTCTCTGAAATTATAAGGGCAAAACTATTATCAAATAAAGATATCCTTAATATAAAAGCTTAGATTGGTTTAAGCTGTACGTAAGATATTTTTCAAATTTTAACTTTAAAAATCCAATTTTTTCACAGTAGGTCATTAATATATGTTTAAACTCCTTTCAGTGAGAAAAACAAGATACTACTGTAATTATTAATTAATATTAAATGAACAAATTAGCGTATTTTTTGAAACATGATATCTGAAATTCGAATTTGTAGAGACACACCATTCTAGTTGGAAATGATGCCTAATATAAATCCTCATGTTATTTGCCTCTATCTAGTTATAAAAATATATGGGTTTTTTTACCATTATTTCATCAACGATGAATAGAAAAAGCGAGATTTTTTTTGCAATATTAACTTTTAAATAGTTTTTAAAAATTAATTATTAATTAATTAATTATGAAATTGATAATTAATTAAGTTATTAAAATTTAAGAAAATTAAAAATTTATTTATATTAATATAAGTTTGATTGATGTACAAAACATCCACCTCTTCATACAGATTATTTTGAAGTACAAGTAATTGTATTTGTTTCATTTCTTGTTGAATTATGATTGTTTAAATAAAGCAACACAATGGAAAATATATCATTCTTCATACAATGAATTTTAAGAAAGATCGAAAATAGAATTTTTAGTGAACAATCCTTAAAACTCGAGAAATATTCCGAATATTGACAACATCTTGACATCGCTTGAAAACTAAAAGATCAGAGAACATTTTGAAGCAATGAAAAAAAAAATCGATATCTTAACGATTTTTAAAGTTTCAAGTGAGTACGTACACCTTAATGTACTTGCGATATCATTACCATTAGAAAAGAAATACATTTTTTTTTCTCTTTTCATTATTCTATTCTTTATCTTAATGATCATTTCAAAGATATAACCCTTTATAGGAATACCACAGCATTATATAAAACAAACGAATCAAATTAAAAAGCAGTTATGAAGAAAGGCATTTAACGCTTTCTACGAAGGATATCTCATTGTTAGTGTTATTGTTACCATATTCATCGTTCCACAGTGAAAAATCCCTATCATCAAGTCAATAGAAATCGTTCCAGAGGAATCTGGGGAAAAGGCCGCCCGCGAGCGACAATAGTCGCAGAGAAACTATCGAGGCCAAAGGGAACCTCATTTCTGCCAACGCCCCAAAGCTAAGATACTCGTTAGAATAGTTTTCCTTTTCGGCACTTCAAAAAAGGCGCGCAAAAAAGCATTCCGAACAAACAACAGAGAGAGAGAGCACGAAAAAAATGAGAACAAGGTCAGATTCCTGCAAATTCAGATCTCATCGCCATGCTGAAACAGTCGTTGCAAGTAGGTCGGTCGTCCATTCCAGCGCTCTGACCCTGAACTTGGTGGTAAAGCGGCACGATGCGAGCTGCCTGTTAATCACTTGCCGATAAAGACCAACTTTCTTGTTTGGAAGTCGGTGGGGAAACTTCTCATGTCATCGTTCGCGATAGACTGTTGTTGGATCCTAGCTGAAAGCAGATCGAGACTACCGACTGCATAAGAAATGAGACTGTTTTTCAGGGTACGACCGGGAACCGATTGCATAATGCGAACATACCTTTGAAATGAGTCTTGTTATCTACTGAATGGTAGATACTAGCGATAACGGGGTATGGTGCTTGCTGCCAGACACTCACATTTAAAGGAGTTTACGAATCAGGCCAGAGCCGGCCATCTGGGGGGTGGGGGTGCGGCAGGTGCTAAGTACCCGGGATCCGCGACTGAGAGGGTAGTTCACCGTGATTAATAATCAAAACAGTGTTCTGAATATTTGTAATGTAACACATACTAAAAATCTACAAGCTTGTTTCCATATTATGTAAAAAGCATCTAACTATATAAGCTGAGCATCGACTGACGCCTTTATGAGGCAAAGATCGGAATAATATCTATAAAAAGGGTGGGGAATTTTCATTTATGAATAAGCAAATCCCCATTATTCATGTTAAGACAGAGCGGCGTGCCCGACGCCCAGAAGTCGAGGTTGAATCTGAGTTCGAATGGACATGTAAATCATCAGCTATCTGCTTTTATCTATATCTAATATAATATTTTTTTCTATTCTTTACATTTCCAGTTACTAACTATAATAAATGCTGAATCCTCTTTCAGCAAATTAAAATTAAATAAAGGATAATTTTTGGTCAAGCATATAGTTATAATGCTTGATTTTTCTATCAAAATAGAAATTGGAAAAATTGTAATTTTTCTGGAGTAATTAGCAGCAAAAACAAAATCATGCACCATTAAATACATATGCAAACGTTATTTTTTTTTTACTTTGCTAAAAATGTAGGGCCCCGAAAGCTGCCAGACATTTTTTTTCAGTGAGTTAACAGATTAAATAGGATATTCCCCTTCATATCTCAATAACTACTTACAAAGTAGCTATGACTTTGCTACCAGAAGTTTGAAAATATACACTGTCTCCCAAGTACAAACTTTGGAAATTAAATTGGTTTTCATAGCCTTTCTGCATAAATATTTGAAAAATATTACCCTGTTTGCTATACTCTTATAAGGACAAAAAAAAAATACTCCTCAAAAAAATTCCTTACCTAGAGAGCGTATAAATGGCTGAAAACACTGAACCATATATTAAAGAAATACAATCAACTTGAGAAAATTTGTCATAAAACACTGCTATTCAGTTTTAACACAAATGAACAGGACTTGAGAGAAGAAGTAACTACGGACTTAATGTTAAGAATTGTTCCGCTTTCCTTTTTAATTAGGATTTAGTCTCAGCTTATCATTTATACTACGTTAAAGAAAAAAAAATGAAATGAAAGAGAAAATACAATCTACGATCGTAAATTTCAAGTTATCATGAGAGAACAATATTATTTTTTTAATGTTATATATATAGATATTCTAATTTTTGAGTTACTAAAACAATTTCATTATAGGTTAATCTTGGAAACAGCAATCAAATACTTTAATGTTTCTTTCTCACTTAAGAATTTCCTCATTGGCGGAAAGGAGAAAATGCTTTTATCAAAACTGTTATTAAACGCGAGTGAAGTTTTTTTGAACACATTATGAAAATCAAATTGTTTTATTTCGTCCAAAGAAAAATTGCATTCCATGAAAATAACGGCTATGATGTCATAGTTCTCATCAAGTAGGTTTGATATCGCTCGTATTTTTAGTGTTCTTATAATTTTAAAAGCGTGATCCAAAGGCCAGGTGGTTTGTTTAGGATAGAAGCGATAAGCGATGATTCGCAAAGGTGTCTCGTTTGTCATCTTGAGGTTATGCGGGACTCAATGAAAATCTAAAATTATCTTCAGCTTATGATCTTTAATCTATTGACAGTTTTGGCAGAGTCTATTGATCGAATCTTCATATTTTTAGACAGAAAATAAATCATTCATAATGATTATAATTTAATATTAAAATTTCTTTGAAAGTCAAGTATTTAATGGATTTCCATCTGAATCAAAATAAGAAAACAAAACAGATGGCGTCATTCTTTAAGATAGTATAGTTAAACAGTTAAGAGATCATTTACACGGTTAAGAAACAGTTAAGCGTACATTTAAACAGTTAAGAGGTTAAATAAAATCATGAAGTTAACGGTTAATTAACTAATCACAGTTAATTTATAAAATAGAAGGTGTCATCCAATAAGATGGTAAAGAAAATGCAGTTAAACAGTTAAGCGATCATTTGAATAGTTAAGAAGCAGTTAAGCGGTCATTTAAACAATTAATAAGCAGTTAAACGGTTCAATAAAATCATAAAGTTCAGTAAAAATAAGAACGTAGAAATTAAAGATACTTTTTATCTTCTTTATTTTGCATCAGACTGAGTTTAGTTTTCAGAAGAATGATAACTCAGTACTGTCAATAAACTCGTTTTGTGCTACAAATTATTTTTAAATTTAAAAAAAAAAATTCTATTTTCCCCCAAAAATTTTATAAATAAACTTTACTACGAAACTGTTATCTATTTACGGAAAAACTCCATGCATTTTTTTGTTAACCGTGTCAGACGCAAAGTTAAGTTGGAAGTAGATAATAGGATCTCGGTGAAATAAGAGATCCATTGTAATTTACGAAGAAGGAAATGACAAGCATTCAATAATTAACGCACTATTTATGCACTGCAATTAACTTTCTTTAAGACTATTAGCAGTATTTAGATCACCTGGAAGCAGTTAGAAATACAACTACTTTTGAAATTAAAGTTTTTTTTTCTTTTACGAGTGACTGCTTTAAAAGCATAAATGCCTCGATTTAGGTTTTAGAGTTAAGAAGGAATTATGTGAGTTAAAATTACTTTTTAAGACCCTAATTAATTTAAAACAATGTTTTAAAAATGAACTTTGATAAATACTTTCTCTAGCAAGCATTGATAAAGATATTTAAGCAAATTTTTGTCTTAAAAAATAAAGATAATGTGACTTTTATATTTTAAACTTTAATTATGGTTTAAAACTTTTCAAATTTTCAGGTGCTAAAATATAGAAGTCACTCATTGATTAAAAAATAATAAGCAGAAATTTTCAATTTAAAAAAATTATTGCTGTGGATGTTTTAATATTCTGAAATATGCCCCGATTATTAACTAATTCTATTGGGCCGTGGTGGCCGGGTGGTAATTTTTGAATAAATTTATGTTTTTAATAAATTAATTAGTTAAAATTCCTCTCCATTTTAGTTGTAGCTGCATTTGCGGTTACCAAATACAACGATTGTTTTTTTTTTAATTTAAAATTTTAAACTTGTGCGAATTTGAAATAATTTTTAATTTCGATTCGATTTTTAGTTTCGTTTTCGTAATTAGTTTCGTCTATTTAACTATAATAATTATATTAATTTAGATTTGTTTAAAAATAGATTTTATTTCCTTTTTGTGAACTGTTTGCTGTTTAATTCTGAATTAAATGTTAATTTCGATTTCGATATAGTTAAACCATTGTTATGGATATTAATTTATGGATATCGATAGCAAATGAAAGCTGGTCGAAAAGGTTATCGACTCCAGTGAATGCTCGAAGGTTTTTCTCAGCCTCAGCTACTGAATAATTTATGCAAATGTCTTTTGTTTAGCATCTCATTACAATCCCGTGATTGATGGATCACGATTCGGGGAAACTGCAATCGCCGAGTGTAAACAATTGGAATGTCTGTCTGTCTGCGTCGCTGAGCAAAGGCGTGAAAGCAAACGTGTTTTTTTGAAACTGATTAGTTTTTTTCGATGAAAACGATTCCGTTTAGCTGTAACCGGGTCTCCGATGACTCGCTTTTGTTCCCGATCCTTTTGTTTATCGTATGTTTTTATTATCTGAAGGTTCGAGATTCAGGTCAGTCGATGAAAAACTGAAGACGCGAGTAAAGGGTTAGTTGAAATTCAAAATACGATTATAGCTTATTTGTGTGTTTATGTAACACTGCAAAAAACTTACTTCCAAATTTGATGTCATTCCGTTATAAATATGTTATATACTTTTTTTTTATCAGAGTCATACTTAGATGTATATCTAATTAAAAAAGGTCTGCAAGCTGTATTTGCTCTACTCTTTTCCACCTTCTGGCAGCTTTTTTTCATGGATAAATTGAGTGTTGTTAGATTCTAAAGAGCGAAATATTCATTTGCTACCAAATGAAGTAAAGAAGTTCTTACCGATTGCTAAACGAGTCACTAGCACAAGTAAAATAAAATAAAGTGTTTCTAAGTAACATGTTTATATTATTGTTATTACTAATGGTACGTTACAAGAGTTCTGACAGATACTTCTTGTATACAGCAGACCACCCGGCCACCATTCAACGTAGCAGTATCGACAGGATTTGTTGCAGTCAACTGCTGAATAAGTATGCTCTAACCTTACATGGCTCGATTGGTTAAACTAACATTCCTTTCGGTGTAGTCAATAGCCGTCTTTCCCCCCCCCCCTGCACACTAACAAAGAGTTGGAATGAAATTATCCATCTTTGACATCCCATCCTTCTGGGTTTTGAGATGACCCGGTACCATCAGTACTGTACTTGAATCCTTATTGACAATTTTCAGTCTTTTCCTTCACTCTGAGATCTCCATACATTCCATTCAATAGTGGTAAAATCTGACAGATACTGTCGGCGATTGAAGCCGATTTTTTTACCTCTCTTGTTTTTCAGTAGCGCCAACTAGGGTCTTACGTACTGCTTCATGCTTCACCTTCACTTGTACAACCCCGTTTTTACCAGGGAATGCATTCACAGAACTCATACACAGAAAAACAACCATGCCCGAACCGGGACTCAAACCTGGGACGTCCATATAACGGGGAAAACATGCTACACCTATGCCAGAAAGGTGGCATGGTTATGTTCTTTAATGGAATGTTATTAATAGAAATTCGCGAGTGATCAACAATCAGAACTTAAAAATTTAAGGATGTGTATTCAAATTGAAGTTTTTCTATCGAGCATATAATCTGAAATGTTCACAATTAAAATAAAACAGGTTTTTTTTTAAAAAAAATGTTTCTGTTTAAACATTCACATAGCACATATCGGACCAATTTAATCATTAGTTTTTTAATTCTTCAGGATATTTATTGCAACGCCTTTTTAATGCATTCATCTTAAAATTTCATTTTTCAAAGTATTTTGAACTGCAGTCTTTTGGATATTCTGAACTACTCATTTACAAATATTAAAGAGAGAGCCGAACGTAGTAAAATGGAAATGAAACCGGATACTTTTTGGTCAACAAATCAGAATTCACTGGTTGCAAAATCTGCAATTTAATATTTGGGCCTCCAAAAATATAAATTTGTGATAATATTATATTTAATAATACTTCAGGATTTATTATTGTATGTATATTACAATAATAACACCTGAAGAATACATTACAATAATAACGCTTGAAGGATTGTATATTACAATAATAACGTCTGAAGGATTGCATATTCAAATAATAATGTCTGAAGGTTAGTATATAACAATAATAACGCCCGAAAGATTGTATAATACAATAATAACGCTTGAAGGACAATCCGGAAGGAAAGATAGTACAATAATAACTATATGGGTTATTATTGTACAGTAGAGTAAAAGGAAAAAAATTCTAAAAGAATATAAAGTAATAGGACTTTACTTTTAGGATTGTTTTCTTTTTAGCCTGCGATGACATTAATACAGCAAAAACTAAACTATTGTTGCTGTTTCTTATGGCATTTGCATACTGGACAAGCCTGCTGTTTCGAAGTCTATAGGGTGCGTCTCTTGTTTTGGTAAAGCGAACTAGAGCCCAGAGTACGACTTAGCTACTTCATGCTTCCCTTTCACTTGCAAAACTCCTTTTTACAAGAGAGCACACATCTCACTGATAGAGCAGAGGAATAACAACCCTGCCGGAACAGGGACTCGAACCCAGGACGCCCAGATCAAGGGGAAAACCCTTCGCTACGGGCATTAACGCTATGCCAGCACTAAACTAAATTTAATCTTTAGTATATGCTTTTCATGTTCCAGTACATTATGGTAGTAATTGTTGTATTTTTTGGGTTTTTCTGAAGGCATGTGACAATGTGAGCATTGGAGAGACATAAATAGGATCATGTGCCTTGCCTGACCCAAGGAAGGGAAGTTATTTTAAGAAGTGAAAATGCATGCATCTTGCCGAAGGAACTCATTTCGGCGCGTCTCTGGCGGAAGAGGCACGCTCTGCTTGGCTGTGTTGCAGAGTCGTTATGCACGAGGGGCGGCGAAAGGAAAATACACGTTACGCCTGTCGCTCGCTCCTGCCGCAAAATGATGAAATGCTCTCATGAGAAAGGAAAAGGTGTCTTCGTGGCCGGAAGAGAAAAGGCAGTTGGATAGTTCAGGGCTTCAAAATAAAGCAACTCGCCCCTCTGGGTAGCTGATTTTGAATGTGGAATATGCAAGGCAGTGAACCCCTGAAGTCAACATTATGCCATCGGGCAACATCACATTTATGTTGTGTGAAAAGAAACATAAATGTGGTGTTGCTCCTAAACTGCACATTTTAGCATAGATGTCAGAGAACCGATCGCACGGCCAACACGATCACTAGACCTGTCTCTCTTAGAATTTTCTGATGGGGATTTTTGAAAAGGACATGTGTATGAAATACCTGTTGCAACGCCGGAAGACTCCGTAGGAAGACTCCGGCGTTGCAACAGGATTTCCTTTGCTACAGTACAAAAAACGAAAAGCAAATTCGAAAAGGAGGAAAGTGAACTGGTACAGGTTACAAATTATAAGTAAGCTTTGTCTCAATTATTGCTTCTTTTTAATGTCTTAACAAAGACAGACACATAAAAAAAGGAAAGTATCCACTAAGCAATTTGCGTTCATTCGTCTCAAGTCAAGCCACGCGCATTCCAAGACGCGGAGCTAATTGTCGTCCAAACAATGCAATGGAAGCATTGCTCCATTTGGCATTTCCATCCGTTCAGGTGACAACCGAAGAGATAAAGGAAAGCTCTAATGAGTGTTTCTGTTAATCGGATTATGCGATTGGTAATACTTCCTCTCCAGACTGGCCTCGGATAAAAATCATCTTATCTCGGGCTTACAAGAAACTGAGCCACAGATTAATCTCTCCATTTCCGAGGCAGTTTAAACAGTAACGAAGTACAAAGTTTCTATACTAATGAATTATGGGATATAATGCAATTATCAATCAAGTCAATTTTACTATGTATCAACATAATTTTACTACGTAAATTCTTAAGTAATCTAAATAAAAAATTTTCAATTAATCCGTTGTTGTTGTTTTACCTGATCCCAGGTGATATAGCTGCGCTATACCACCTCCATGAAGCCAAACACCTTAAAAAGTCCAAAAATAATAGCGGCTCCCTTAATATCTCAAAAATAGTACATCAAAAAGTATCCCTTCCTAGTACACACGAACTAACAGACCGACAAGAAATCAACTCCTAGCTGTTTCCGTCGAAAATCATAATCAGATATGCATTTCTGGAGATAAAATCAACTTAAAAATGGAATCCGTCAATACACTTTGTATTTTGGAGTTTTCGAGTCAATACGTACCAGTATATCCGATAGACGGATTTCGTCAAAAATTCATTAGGTACTACGATTTAGAAGGAGGAATGACACACACATTCTGGCCAGTCTATCTAGTTTATAAACATTTATATTCAGAAAACAATTTTGGAGGGACGTTGGGAAGTCTGAAATCTGAAGATTCACCCAAATCTGCACTCGTTATACAGTTTTTGAACATATGTGGAATATTTTCTCTCTGAATATTTCGCAAATAAGTGAAGAAAAAACTTTTTATGTTATATTTATTCAAAATTTTATGGGTAATGTGTTTATAATGCATGAAATAAAGTCGGTGTTGTTGTTGTATCTGATCCCAGTTGGTACAGCGCATCTCAACCACCTCCATGAAACCACAGATCTCTAGATAATCCAAAAACAATAACGGACACCTTAACAACTCAAAAACAGTAAAATGCAAACATTTAAGAATGCGATTGGAGGAGGCTTCATCTATCTTGTACCGAGGATTTTCAGCAAAGAATTTTTTTTTCTCCGTTCCTGTTGGAAGGTGAGGGATTGGGTGTGTCCACTCCAAAAACGGGAGAGATCCGTTTGCTGTTTTCTGGAAATATCCAGACAGTAACACCAACCGGTACTCTTAACGAATTGCCGAGAGCGAGCAGGTGGGACTCTCCAAAGAGCGCTCGATTCCGTCTTTTTGGTAGAGGAGATTTCAAACTAAGTTAGTGCTGCATCACCATGAAATACTTCAGCTCAGACTGCCTTAGCTACGTTGTACGGCCATCTCATTAAATCAACATGTGAAGGGACCTACTGAAAGTGCTAAGAGTGTAGAGACAATTGACGCATTGAATACATGAGTGGCTGATTGGCAATGGTTCATAGCGCCATGGTGATTGGCAGTGGCGTTTTTTGGTAATACGAGGCCACAACCCTGATAAACTCATAACTTTATCTCAATATTTATTCTGTGATACCGTTATGTATTGAAAGGTAATTCCTAATGCATATAGAGCTTTTTTATTTTGCCTTTTATCGACCCATTTTATACAGTCATTTTTAATATTGTTTCTAGACTCATGAATGTTGTATCTTATTATGAACATATAATTTAAAGCAACGGTCGTTGAGTTCTTTAGCGATTTTCATTCTTCATGATGTCGAAGAAATAGTTTAATTTTAATATCAAGACTATTTATCCAAAACCCTGGCCAACATGCTATAGTAAGCGAATACGAAAGAGAGAGTTGGTGGGACAGTATCTGGATTCATAAAGTTCAAGAAAAGAATGCGCAGACTCAGCGTTTTGTTTCCGCACTTAACGCTCTACTTTTCCATAAACACCGTTATCAATGAATGAACGCTTTTTTGTTTAAAGAAAAAGTAAAAATTGAAAATTATGTGCATCAGACCGAAAGGGAGGCTTGAACAATCTAATTTACCTTTGGATTTGCACTATGATACGCATCTAAGTAGATTTTGAGGCCCCCTGTGCACCTCGAGACACGAGGCGAACGCCTGTGCGGAAAACCGCCCCTGGTGATTGATGAAGCAAAGCTTACCAGAAACGCGTAACTTGAATGAAGCTTCAAGAAATGAAGTGATGCATGATGAATTGATGATGACCAAACTGGCAAATCTTTTGTCTTTGTCATTTACATACAAATCAGGTTCTTATTTCAATGCTTTATATATCATTTACACTCCATCTCATAGAATCAAATAGCGAATTTTCCGAAGAATATCTCTTTCTGTAGAATAATTTGTCTAAAGACGTAATTTCTATTTTTGTATTGTACCCTTATTTCACTGTACTATGATACTAAATTTGTATGTAAATGACACAAAATTGTCGGCATATAAATCAATGTGAAACTCGGACCTTTTAGTTCAACAAATTGCTCTCCTAGGGTATTCCTCAAACTGCTAAAAGAATAAACAAGAAACAATACTTGATTTTTTTCCATGTTATTTCAAAATGTGAAGCAAAGAAACTTTTATTTACTTACATTTTTCTAAATGTAAACGAGTTAACAAGTAATCTATTTGTTTTAAAACTCAATTTCTACTTATTTTCTCCTATTATTTACGATCGGGTGACGCATCAATAATATCAGAGCTTGGTAATAAACTTGGGGACCATCTGGCGACGGATTTGTTGACTTTGGCAACCAAATAGAAATTACTGTAAAATTTGATTAATTAACTAATTAAAATATAATCAAAAAATTGTATTAACATCGTCATGCCCTTCAAGTTTAAAAAATGTATTTGAACTTCAGTGGATGAATAAACTTATTTCATTAATGACTGAAAATTTGAACAAGATATATACATTATTTTTATTAACGAGATACCATAAATAAATTGTTACAGACAAAGCAAACATATATGTAGCAATACATATATGTAGGGAGAGCGTTAAGTAATAGTAGGAATTAAAAAAAAAGAAAGAATTTCGAGACTCTATACAATTTACATTAATGGAATTAAAATTGAAAGTAAAAAATGTACAACTAATTGAAATTCTTTTTTATTAGCAATTGAAAATTTGGACAAGATGTATATATAAGGAGAGTGAAAACCAATAGATAAAACATGGATCTTTGCTAACACTCCAAATTGCTAACATCAATTACAATGAAAATATATCCATATGGTACGGTTGATGTTTTTCAACCTAAATAGAGAATGCAATCCGGGCTCTGCATGCCTCAAAGAATAGTATTTTCCATCAACGTTCGTCTGTCAGTCTTCATCCAAAGTTTCAGATTCAGTCCACCAAGTTTAATAGGAACAAAGCGCTATCTCGTAACAGTTTGTTCAATTTTCTTTTTTCCTCTCCACTTTATTACTGCGATGTAGAGCACCTTTCTTCATCCAAACAACCGTTAAGCACGCCATTTTTTAAGCACTCTCCGAAAGAGCTGAATAGAATATCCGTTTGAGAACTGGTGCTAGTTGCCACACAATAGAGAATGGCTCCTTGAAAGACATGCATGCAATAAGGCTTCGTTTTTTTTTAAAGGGAAAAGGCTACTTAAAAGAACATTTCGACATTTTCTAATGCAGTTTTAGAGAAGGAAAATTCTATGAAGAGAGAAATGATTGCGTTGTTTGTAAGAGCGGTGTTTATTGAAAAAAACTATTGCAACCTGGAATTCGGTTTAAGGTATTCGACTCCGTTCAATGGAAAATTGTTTGGAAAAAATTTGGATTTTTCAATAACTATTTAAATCTTTGGTTTTTAGATGTATTGTTTAACTATAAATGCAAAAAAAAAATTATTTGAGAATATAACGGATTTTTAGAAATAGAAAATGTGAAGTAAATTTTGATGAAATTTAACTAAAATGGTTAATACTCTACCAAAATGGTAATGCAGCAATCCTATTTTTCTTTTTACAAAAGGTATAGAGTATAACGATGAATGAAATGAACCAACATCTAAGAAAAAGTTTGAGATGCAAAGAAATTATGGATAAAAGAATGCGTATATATGCATTTTTTCTATAAATTCACAACTGAATTTTTCTAAAAACACCGATAAATGAGAAAGTATTTGACCCACAATCAAACATTTTATCCATTTCATCGTCCACATTATTAAAAACACACGCTGAAATTTTGATGCAATTACTTCGATTAGTTTCTGAAATATCATGTAAACGGTAAAGAATCTTTATGAAAATTAAAAGTTTTGAGAAAATGACGTTAAAGACAAATTTGAACTGAAAAATATGTGAAAATATGGATGATAGGCCTTCCTTTTCTTAGGTTTGTTTAAACTGTTTTGGAAAGATGAAATTCTGAACTACAAGAAATAACAATAAAAAATATTCGCCAATGGGGTCGATAACCAGTGAATTGAACGGATATCTTAAGTAGTCAGGAAATGATTGGAGATAAAAATTTGATATCAAAGAAAAAAAATCTTATCTCTTTCAACATAACAATCATGAGCACAGAGATCCAAAAATCAAACGGGATGAAATAAACCTTGATATCTGATCACGTTTTAAACCTACAAGAGAAATGTAAATTGTGTACAATATTTTAATTTTCAGCTCGAATTTTATTCAAGGAAATTTCCTTTACTTATGAGCTAAGGAATAATTTTAAATACTTTTATAATAGTAGAAAAATAAAATGAATCCAAAATATAAAAAACTCAATGACTAAATTATTTTATGGCATTAATAATATAAATACAATCATACGAAATTGCTCATGGAATGAATAGAATGAATGTGTTAATCTAATGAACATGGAATATTAAATAATCCATGTTAAGGTATTTGAACACGTTAAAAAGGTAGAGTTTAGGAAAAAATAACATTTTCCAAGAATTATTTTATTAGATAGACCCGTCTTTGGGTATTTCAAAACAGGTTTATTTTGTCTCTATGTTCATTAGAAGTAAAGATATTAATATTTTCGTAGTGATCGGTAAATCGGAAGTAGGCATTCAAATAACCGGAAGTACCGATTTACAGGCCCAAAAACATGTTGAAATTTTTTATAAACACCAAACACCTTGGCGCAGCAAGGGGCACACTATTCTTCTCTTTTACCCAAATCTGAAATTTTGAACTGTTTAAACTTTTCATACCAGAGCGATGAATAACTGTGAAGAAACAGAACAAAGAAATGAAAGGAATGTTCTCGATTACTAATGCAACTCTTTATCTGCCGCGCAGCCAGAACAATATTACTTGTTATGTATCTCGAAAACGATGTTGGAAGAACGATGTCAGGCAATCGACATCGCTCCAATTCATTATCTGTGTTTGCATCTGCGCCTCGCTTTGTTCATTACTCTCATTTCGTTACATAAACTTCGAACAGCAACAATTACGCGGCTGACTGAACAGCAACTTCGTTGCGTAAGTTTTCCCCATGAATGGTGCAAAATCGCCATTCATGTCCGTAACGAGATCTTTTGCGGGGCGTATTAGAAAGATATCAACCATTCCACTTCGATGACATGTAGTGCTATCTATTTAGCAATCATTAGCAACTTTTGTGTTAACGCTCAACAACTCTTTAGAAGTTATATTTCGAATTTTAATTAGTTAAAAATGAAGCTAAATTTTGGTCTTTTTTCCCCTCTACCTAACTTCCAAAGGTATTGCAATACAAATTGATTTTTACATTGTTTTAAAATTTAAACCAGCAAAAGTAGTACTTTTAAAACTTTTTCGCGTACCCTGAGACATATGTTCACCTGGAGAACGCCTTGTATGACAATATGGAATGACAATTGCATATTAATATTGGGCAGTAATTTGGCATGTTAATTCAATCGTTTATATGATCCCAAGCGAGATTCTTTTTTGGTGATTAATCTTTGCACACGGCTAATAGCAACCGGAAATCAATTTTTGTGTTGTGAACCCGTTTTATGATCCGACTATGAATAAAACACGCTCAAAGGAAATAGAATAGTTTGAAAATGAAATGAAAGCCACTTTTTATCTCACTGAATTGATGAGATAACCGCATTTGCTAAATTTTCTATCATTTCTGTGGGTTTATATTTTTAAGTTCTGTTAGCACAATGTAGCTCTTCAGAATTTTACAAATTCAGATAAAAAACAAAGGACAATAATTTAGGCTTAAATCGCTGACTTTTTGTCATAGCGCTTCTAAAGTGCCCTAAGTAACAACAAGAACAGTCTACAGAATCAGATTTCCTTCACGGAATCTGAAAATGTTTTTCGAACTCCAGGGTTCTTGTTTTTACTATCTTTCCCAACTTTCATGTGTGTTTTCAGAAGATTCTTTTGATGTCATTTGAGTAATGTCTTCTAGCCTGAATAATCTTCAAAGTAGGATCATATTTCACAGCAAATCCTTGGTTCTGTCATGATCGTGACTCACAATCGTATCAGACAGGAATCACAATTTAATTTAAAATTATCCTGAATTTATTTGTAGGATTTGTGTGAAAAATGAGCAACTGCAAAAACCGTTTTATACAAAGGTAATTTTTATCTGAGGAAAAACAACAGGGCTTTTTATAACTAGATCAAGAACACATCGTCCTATCTAAATTGCCCAAATAAAAATTTCTTAAATTTCTTAGAAAACCCAAAGAAAGCACAAACAATATTAATATACAATCTATTGCTGGCATCTTTTTCATCGGATTTGTTTTTTCTTTTAATCACACAGAAACCTATTTCAGCTTTAGCCTTTTGTTTTAATTTAGGATTTCATTTAAATATCTGTCTCTTACAATGATGCAACTAATACAATGCCGCCTATTTTTATCTACAAAACCAAAAACGGATCCTGTTTTAAAATTTAAAATAAAGAACGTATTCCTTCATATCTTGAATTATTTTTAAGAAAGCACTATCTTATCGCATTCATTATTTTACAGTTGTTCCAGAAAATGCGCCTGTTTGAATTTTTTATTAGATCACTTTTCTTTGTTGTCGGGCTGAAACTCGCAAGGAAAGGAAAATGTCATCGGATCTAAAGTCTGGCACTTCCTTCTGCAGAAAGTGGCGAAGTGTGCCATTTAATGTCTTTAACGCTCTGCCGATTTGGGCGAATTTGGTTAACCTACCGTGGAGAACAATGGACAGCACTCTACAGTTTCGCTTTCTGTTTCAAAACGTGACATGCTTTTTCTGCAAGGACGCTATGACAGCTGACATTCTTTATCCCTCAGATTTAATTCTTTTCACCTTCAAAACAAAACACTTTAAGATGCTAATACGCGCCTATGGGAAGCTGTTAACTATTCGACCTACTTATATAAAATAATCTAACGATAAAAAGTTCCATAAATATGTGTATGTCGAGTATATAAACCAGAGGAGATTTTAAACGAACTGATTTACGTGCAGCTAATTTAAAGTTTCCTCTTAACTTATTAAAAATCTATTTCCAAAAAAGTTTGGAAACTAACGAAATTTTTAAGTGTTATAATAATAAATGTTCACAAAATATGATTAAAGGGAAAACTGAAAATTGTGGAAGCTAAAGAATTTTTAAACGTTATAATAATAAATGCTATTTTGTTATGTTATTAATTATTTATAGAGTCACTTAAAAAATTTTCTGCGGTACATTTTAACCCAATAAATTCATGTTTTTTATGTTATTTATTAATTGTTAAAATCTGGAACCAAGAAAAAAGAATTAGAAACTCGTTCTGTAACAGAAATGCTTGTAATTCACACACACACACACACAAACACACACACACACACACACACAATTAAATGTTAAATTTTATTTGCTTACAAATTCAACCGAAACAAATACAATTATTGAAAGTTTCGGAATAGTTTTCTCAATTATTTATTAAGAATAAATGCTTTATCTTCGATGAGGGAATTTTAATATATAACTTTTCCAGGAACTGAACTTTCAATTAAAATTATTATGTATGTTTAGTTTGTGAGATTTGTTGCATGTATTGTTTCCAGTGACAATGCCAGGAGCATTGAAAACTAAAGTTTGCAATAATTATTTCAAAATACTGAATGAAGAGGTAATTCTACCTTTTCTGTTCATTATCACAATATTTCGATACTCAGCTTTATTAAGAAGATTCTGTAAATAGAATTAACGTATTAATTAATAGAAATGCTGTAAATAGAATTAATGTATTAATTAATAGAATCACTGTAAATAGAATTATTGAATTGTTTGAAGTATAGCTAGTTTTTTTGCTTAAGATTTCCGATTAATTTATTCGCCGATATATTCTTTATGTTTATATTCGTTAAATTAGATCGTTGATTTTATTCCGCATTATTTTTTCCTTTATATTCGAGACCCGAAATATTATCTCTGTTTACATATCTATTAAAGTAGATTTCTAATAAAGTATCTGTTTTTGGAATTAAAATTTCTATTTATTCTCACAATCATCAAAATATCTTTTATTGAGTCGAAAAACAGGCGCAAAATTCCTTTTAGATTTCCTTGATACAAAACAATGCCATTTCCTTTAAAAGGAAACCACATGTGTTCATTAAGTAGGAATAATGCCCGAGAAGTGCCATATTTTCGGTTTCGAGATTTATGCTAATGCCATATGGATGCAGGAAGTGCCAAAAGGCAGCGAGGAAACGCTGAAAATTGTGTATCAGAGCAAATTTGGTCCAAGAAAGAGATATCTCGAATGGTCATTGAATCTCTGAAAACGAAAGTGCAGCAAATATAATGAATAGCAATCGCAATTCCAGAGAGTTCTAAAAATGGTCAACATCATTGTCAGTGCTGTAAGTTCAATTTCCTTTAAAATAATAAAGCAACCCTAGGTAATTGAGTTTCATTGGTACAAGCTGGTACGAAACACTGCGCAGAAGAAAAGAACAACTTCCTCTAATTTCAATAATTGCTTATTGTCATATTCCCAAATAGAATGCAAAATGCAATGAATTCTTGGACGGTGATTCTTTAAGAGACCATTTACTTTCAGTTTCTTGATGGAAGCAGAATCAACAAAAACTGTGGATAAACTACGATGCTTAATGAGAGTGCGATTATTTCACAAGAAACCCTCAACACGGCATAGGAAAACTCTTAAATTTATCTTAATTATCTTATTATCATGTCAGAGGGACCATGATGCTGTTCTCGTTAGGAGTTTTTGAATAATTGAATAACCTAATAATCTATATCTAATAATTGATCTCTAATAATTGAAGACAGCAATGTAATCTAATAATTGTATCTTACAAGCTAATCTAATAATTGAAGCTCGAAATGGCGTAGGCAATATATAAAGTTTCAATGGTCATATTCATCAACATCTTTTAATGGCGCATATTTTTTTTTACCAGTATTGCATTATTATTATGCATGCTTCTTTGAAAGCGTTTTAAAAAGGTTGACCTTCTTTTACCAGTTTTGCTTTTTTATTAAGAATGCTTCAATGATAGCAGAGTTGATAAAAAAGTTGACAAGGAATTAGGACCTAGTAGCTTTTGTTTTCATGGAATGTAATTTTTTTGGAGGGAATTAAATAATTCAATTTGTATTATATACTAAAAAATAACTTCAATCGCGTTTAATAACAGTTTTGATAGAAGTATTTTCCCTTTCCCTCAATGAGGAAATATCATTTCATTCTTAAGTGGGAAACATTGATGGATTTGACTCATGTTTTGAGATTCATCCATTGTGAAACTGTTTTAGGATCTCAGAAATTAGAAAACAACAGTTTGTATTTACAAAAATATTGTTTTCATAAAACAATGCTACCATGGTTGAAAATTATCATTACACACACACACACACACACACAAACGCACACACACACACACACAAACACACACACACACACAAACACACACACACACACAAACACACACACACACACACACACAAACACACACACACACACAAACACACACAAACACACACACACACACAAATATATATA
>JAPMOQ010047131.1:338030-356762 GCA_026543055.1 Argiope trifasciata
TATATATATATATTATTGGAAGGATGTGAACTATATGTGAATATATATATAATTCCAAATTTCTAATCGTGAATAAAATACTTGTTATTCCTACACTCGAGTTCAAATACATTTTTAAAAACTTGTAGTGTAAACATAACACTCGATGTTAATACACTTTTTCAATTATTAAATAATTTGTTAAATTTTTTCAGTAGAAATTGAATTAAAAAATATATTACTTGTTTAGTAACCCTAAATAATTTTTTTTTCTATTTTGGAATTCCCACTATTATCCTTATTTTATCAAATTATTAAGAACAAAAAGTTAAAAACTCTGGGAAAACCAAAAATGCCGATTAGTACTATTTAATTAAAATAAAAGAATAATTGTTATGTATTCATTATATTACTTGTATTACTGGGTTAAGATTAAAAGAAAGGCTTTACCAAGCAATAATTAAGTTAAATATGATTGTATAGTCGTCTATAATAAGTAATACAAGATATTAAAATCGGTAACTATAAAAAAAGATTGTTTGGATTTTTTTAACTCTATAAATGCGAAAGGATACATGTTTGTTTTATAACTATTTATTTCCTCTATATTATGTGAAAATAAACTTCTTCCCTTAAAGATCTTGCCTTGAATCTCATTTATAAAAGGGTCGTGATTTTGCTTCGTGTGAGAAATAGCGATTTGCCATGCTATTCTCTACAAATGCAAGTTGTCGAACGCATATTTACGAAGTTAAATCCTTATCAAAATCCTTCCAAACTTTAAAGTAATTTACACCATTCACTGAAAAGTTCTAAGTAATCTCTGAAACGTTCACTTGACTTACTAACCTGGAAAAATGGAGATGCTCCCCACTAATCACTGAATTCCGTACACTTTTAATCGTGAAAACAGGCGCCAAAGGAGTTCCGTTTGAGAAAACGAGTCCTTCGCCAATTAACGGAATTAGCTGATCGCAGTTCAGCCAAGGGTGCTCATTTCAACGGATCAACCTCTTTGAAACGCTCCGCGGAAGACTGACAGAAAAATGGCGCTGAGTGACACTATGAAAATAATTAATTTCCAATGAAGGGGAAAAAAACGTAAGCAACAATTATTAAATAGTAAAATAATAAGCTATATATAGAAAAATTGAAATTTTACTATTTATAGCGTATTTCAATAAGCATAATAATATGCTAAAGCGTTTGTAGCGTATTTCAATTTAGCATAATACTATGTTAAATAGAAATTTTAGTATATTGTTATAAAACGAAAACAAAACGAACAAATTCGTATTTTCTTCTCTCTGATTCCAATAAATTCATTTTTTATTTCAATAAAAGAGTAAAAAGGACTGATCAGGTCTTGCTGTATTAGTTTGGATCTTAAATGGCCCATTACTATCTTAAACTCTAAAAAATTACCTTAAAATTTGATATGACGGTTTTATGAAACTCTTAAGGGCTTACTTATTGAGGGAAAAGGTTGACAGGCATTTTAATTCAAGTTATTCACAAACAGTATTAGAAAATGCTTTTGTTTATCCACAGCAATAATTTCCATTAATGACCCAAGTAGGAATGATTCAAATTGAAAAAAATTTCTAACATTGATTTTCTATGATGAAATAATCTCTATAAATAAAAATGAATATTTATCTGTATGCGCTGCTCATCCAATTGCGATTGGTGATAAGTAGTCTGTAAGTAATAAGTAGCAAATAAGTAAGCAACTTATTATAAGTTATAATTAGTCGATAACTGCAAGTAATAAGTAGTTGAAGTTTCATTGGAATCGGATGAGCGGTACGGCAGCGCATAAAAGACATACAGACAAACATTCATTTTTATTTACATAGATAAGACTATAAATGTCACAAGTGAAAATTATAATGACGTATTCTGCAATTCATAGACGATGCCAATTGCAAAATATAAATTTAATAACTTATCATAGATCGCGATTTCCGTTCAAATACCTACTTAAATGCAATTCAAAAATTAAGAAATGCTTTTATAAAATTTATTAAAAAATGCTTGAAATAGCGAGCTTTTATTCATTTAATACATAATTATCTTATCGAACAATGAGAAAATAATGCTAGAAAAACACGATGTTCTGTTTTGGATGTAATTTAAATCTTACATTTTTTTTGTTTCGAAACTGATCTTAAAATTGTGATTTGTCATTAATCAACAACTAACCAACAAGAATCTAAAATGAAATTTAATTGAAGACTTTAATCTCTAAAGCGGACCAATAATTAAGGTATCTTTACTTCTAAGTATGACGATTAAAATCCTTCTCAAATTCGTTTCAGAGCAAAAATAAAAGCAGCACAATTGTAACATGTTTAATTTCATAGAATGACCTCAGCAAAAATATGACTTCGCAATATTTTCCTAAAAAATTGAGCAAAACATTTGTTCACTTTTTTGAATTGAAAGCACTAAAGTGTTGAGAGATTATGCTAGTGAGATTTTTTTTTAAAGTGAAAATTAAAAAAGGCCGACTGTTTCGTTTCGGATAGTGAAGTAATTTACCTTTTTGGTTTAAAGTGATCTATTTTAAAAGAAATAATTTTGCACGCTGGAAGGCTTGCAGATCGGTATAGAAAGCAGCAATCAAGAGATTGAATAAAAATATTTGCAATGCAAATATGAAACTTTCAAGTATTTAGAGAATGAATTCCTAAAACCCATATTTGCATTATCGTGATTTTGCAAATATTCAATATCAGGATTTCTCTTATATTTGCATTATCATAAAAGGAAAAAAAAAATATTTTATGAAACATTGCAAAAAAATTTTAATATCGAGTGAGTTTTCAGATAATATATATTTATTCCGTTTTAACATTCGGTGAAGAGGAAAAAATTCCCTCATTTTTTCCCCTCACCGAGATCCTCATTCTTTGATAAACGTTTTTCCCCGAACTATCGAAAACGAATTGATTTATCAAATAATAATGCGCATAATATGATTACGGTCACATAATCTTTGTTTCTTTTATCTAAATATGTCCTAAATTTAAAAACAAATATATCTGAAGCAATATCAACTTTAAATGTCGTTTAAACAACAAATAAAATTATTGATGGATATCAGATATTTCTTTCATTTAAAATATTTATAGCAACGCCAAAATTTGATAAAAACTTTGCCTCTAGTTTTGAAATTTAAATAAGCGCAATCAAGCGCTTGCGCTATTTCTTAGAAAATAAAAATTTATATTTATAGCATATACTACTATTGAGCAATAGAGAGGAATTGAAGAAAAGATTTCGTCTATCGAATAAAGAACGAAATAAAAAGATAAAACATGGCAAATGGCAATTTTTTCAGCTAATTTTATTTCAATATCAGAGAACGCAAAATGAATTAAAACTTAAAAATTTAATTTCTGTAAAAGGTCTTAGATCATCAATTAGCAATAAAATAAAATAAAGAAATCAGTTTGAATTTCACTTTGAATATTTTATAAATTTTATTCACTGATAAAAAAAAATTGAAGAGTTAAATCATCCATTTTTCAGCTAAGAATAAAATTTTCAAGTTAAAAACAGATTATTTTTTTACAATACGCTTTTCTTCATGTTTGCTCTATATCGTTTGAAAATTCGCATTCGAACATTCGTTAGAAACTTTTCCATTTTCGAAATGGATTTCATTTTGATCTCATGCGTAGAAAAAGAATGAAGTTGAAAAGAATGAACTCGAAAGCTATTCTTCTTTGATTGCGCTCATATTAGTAACAAATTGAGAAAAGGAATGAACGCTGTCATAGAGAAGGAGGAAAGAATTATAAACAACATTACTGAGCAATAAATAAATAAAGAATGAGACTGAAATATTGTAGTTTTTTCCACTAGCAAAAAAAAGTAAAAATTTATTGTTAAATTCCAATTTTAAAGAGTTTGTTTTGGTAAAGTTATAATAATTTTTTTAAAAGTAAAAATGTATAGTTAAATTGCAATTTTAACGAGTTTTTTTTAGTTAAAGTAAAGAAAAATTTTTTAAGTAAAAATTTATCTTTAAATTTGAATTTTAAGGAGTTTTTTAGGTATCTTTTAGAAGAAACTCTGTAATGCATAGAATACAATGATTCAAGATTAAAGCATTTAATCTAGATTTCTTTCACTTGATATTTTGCTCACTATAAGGGGTAGCTTTTGTAGTATTTTATTGTAATCCGGATATTTTTGAAATATGTAATAATTAAGTTAAACTTGTTTACTTGCAAATATGTCAGAAATATAAAGAGATATCTAAGTCTTCCAAAAAAATTTCTTGCTATTCAAGCGAATTAATTAGAAGCAACAGACCAATTAGTAGACAATTTATAATTTTAATTCATGCAAACTGTCCTGCAAGTTAAGACATTTTACGAATGCTTTTGGCAAAGTTTTTTTCAAAGTACATACTTTAATATTCTCTTTTAAATTTTGATTGGTTGGTGCCAATGAACTATAAAATACTGAAGCGGAATTTTTAATCATTCTTTATTTATTGAATGATTTTTAAAATTTCTTAAATTTAGAGACTTTTTGTTTCTAAATGAACAAAAAACCAAGACACATTATAAATTTTACTACAACAAAGTTTCTTTTTTTAAAAAATTTTTCTGACAAATTGAATAATATCGGGACCTAAATCTGAATTATTTCACCAAAATCATGTTTAGCTGCTTGTTCTGAAATCAAGAACCCTTCAAATATCAACCACTTTAACTCAAGGTTTGAGGATCCTTTTTTGTTTTTAGGACGTTGGATATCATGCGTAAAATTACAGAAACTGTTACAATAATTTCTTGCTATGCTGATATTTCTTGACAGAATTATACAAATGTATTTTCGAATATGCTTGCTACATAGTTATGTCACTTCAAACTTCTTTTTGAATAATGTCGTCTTGGTAATCAAATTAATGCAATTCTCATATTAACGCAATTTAACTGTAATTGTAATAAACCGACTTCTCTTTCAAAGTGTTCAGTAAAAGTGCAAACTAATTGAAGAGAAAGTAGATTCAAGGCATTAGTCAAAAGGAATATCACCTTGATACTTTCAAAATTCTTTTTGAACTATGCTCATTTCTTGTCGCCTTGACAATCAAAATTATTTTAACTCATATTAATGTAATCGTAATAAACCAGATATTATTTCATTTTCATAGTGTTCTGTAAGGAGCTTCAGAAAGTACATAACTAATTGAAGAGAAAGAGGATATAATGCATTACTCAAAAGGAATATCTCCTTGATACTTTCAACGCAATACGAACACAACGCGTTTGACCAGAGAAATGGGAAAAAAATTACGCTGCGTGTAAGAATACATACACATAGAATATTTCTGCAAAGAATGAGCCAAAACCAAAGCATGGAAAAATGGGTATGAATCAACTAAACCTTCCGATATTGTGATAAATAAAATTTGTTATTACAGCAGTTCTGCTTAAGTGAAGAAGTGTTTTTCAAAGGGATTTGCAATTTCCTTCCACTTGCCGGATATTTTAAAAAGAGACGTTAACAAAAACAATATTATAGAAAGGAAATATTCTAAGCAATGTTTATAAAAAAATTTCAGGATTACAGAAACTATTATTGGTTTGAATAAGCATTTAAATATGTTACGAATCTGATCAATGTACCTACCTTATTGTTAAATCATTTTAAACGCAATACATATTTAATGGAGATATTCAATTGTCTTTATCCGTCAATTTAAGGTACACGTACACACTTTAAGATTTTTTTTTAATTTTAACTTCAAAACTCCAATTTTTTTTACAGTAGGTCATTAATAGTTATAACACATCTGAGTGACAAAAAACCATTTTACACTAATTATTAATTTATATTTAATGAACTAATTAACATGTTTTTTGAAACATGATATCTGAAATTCAAATTTGTAGAGACACGCCTTTCTAGGTGGAAATGATGCCGAATATGAGTTTCCATATTGTCTGTCTCTATCAAGTTATAAAAATATATAATTTTTTAACAATTTTTTTTTCATCAATGGTGAATAGAAAAAGTGAAGTTTTTTAAGTCATTTTAACTTTTAAATAGCTGTTAGAGATTTATTTCTGCAGATATAACTCTGATTGAGGCACAAAACAACCCTTGTGTCATATAGATTATTTTGATGTATAAATAATGGTAATCGGCTAGTTTTCTTATCATGTTTGTTTGAAGGAAGCAACATAAAATGAGTTTTAAAAAAACGGAATTTTTATTTCTTCATAAAATGAGTTTAAAAAAACCGGAAATAGAGTTTTTAGTGAGAATACTCCAGAAAAATCCTCTTATATCGAGAAATATTCCGAATATAGACAACATCTTGGTATCGTTTGAAAGCTAAAGAATCAGAAGACATTTTGAAGCAATAAAAATATTCAACATTTTGAACGATTTCAAGTGTGTAGGTGCGCCTGAAAGTGGCAATTTTCAGTTTGAAATTAGAGTTTCAAATGATCGAAACTATAAAGGAACCTTGCAAAAACTGAAGAAATTCGACTCGAAAAGCTGGTTAAGAATTAGTTATAAATGGTTTAAGAAACTTAAATTTTAATTTTTTGCTAAAGTACCTCCAAAAAAATCCTTCTAACTCGAGGAATATTCCCAAATTGACAACCTTTCGATATCGCTTGAAAGTTAAAAGATCAGAGAACATTTTGAAAAAAAAATTGATCACAACATGAAAAAAAAATGACATTTTGATCGATTTTTGTGTTCTAATGTGTACGATTGTCCACCTGAATGAATCTCCAGCGAGAAATATCCGTAAACATAAATAAAAACAATATTTTGTATCTTTTTTTTAGAAAAGTGAAAAAGAGTTAATAAAAATAATGTCAAAGACATTCATTGTTTTGGTGATTATATTCTTCGCACTGAAAGGCGGGGGTTGACGATTATGGAGAGAGAGCGAGAGAGCGCACCTACCTTGAGATGTCCTCGAGCGGTGAACTCCTCTGTGGCTGAACACTTAAGGCACACACTGAATGGAAGAGGCAGTGGATCGAATGTTTCGTGCGGAGGCACGCAGTCTAGTTTTTATAGAGAGAGTTTCGTGCTGGCCTACTTGTCTGTCCGGCCGGAACGCTGCCGAAAGTGAGAAAGATTTGACGACGGAGGGGAGGTGAAAGGGTCCGAGAGCCCTCGCTTTCCAACCGATTTCTCTCAAGTGTCGGCATCATCGAGCAGGATGTTGAGAGAAGCAGGAAAACCCCTGAGGAGGTGATTCGAAATCTGTATGAACATTTTCCGAACAGATGTAGTCTGACAGTATGTGAACACAGTAACTTAAGGTTGTTTAAGTTACTAAGTTATTTAAGTTAAGGTTGTTTGAGTTACTGCTGTAAGGTTGTTTAAGATAACCGACTACTTTCAACGGAAAAATCTTGAAAAATTGGATGTAAAAATTGAAATTTATGGTATTTAGACGTATTGTCAATTATAAACACCATAAATACAAGAAAATTATTTGAAAATATAATATATTTTGAGAAAAGGAAAAACGAGTAGTAAATTTTACTGAAATTTAACCAAAACGGTTAAAATTCTACACAAATGGAAAAGCGGCAATCTTATTTTTCGTTGTACACAAGTTATAGAATACAATCATGAATGAAATGAACCAAAATCTTGAGATGCAAAGAGGTTATGGGTAAAAATATACGTATGTATGCATTTTTTCCATACATTCACAACTTCATTTATCTAAAAACACCCATAAATGAAAAAGCAGTTCACCTACAGCAAAATTTTTTGAATCATTTCATTGTCCACATCATTTGAAACACACGCTGCAATTTTTGAGTGAATATCTTTATTAATTTTTGAGATATCATGTGAACAGAGAAGAATTTTTATGAAATTTAAAATTGAACTTAAATACAAATTTTAGTTGAAATATTTAGCTTGAAATTCCCCTGGATGATAGGTCAGACTTTCCATTTCCTAGAAAATATAAACTGTTTTATAAAGAGGAATGTCGGAACTACAAGAAATAACAACAAAAATTCGCCAATGGGGTCGACAACCAGTGTTTTTAAAGTAGTCGGATACAGTAAGTTGGTACATAGTTTAACTAACAATATAACTTTTGGGCAAAGTTCGAAGGAAACATTTTGAGAAATTGGGTTTTTAAAAAACGAGGGTTTTTGAATGTATTGTCAATTGTAACACAAAGTGCTATATATGCAACAAAATTATTTGAAAATAGAAAATACTTTGAGAAATGGGAGATTTTTAATACATTCTAATGAAATTTAACCCAAACGGTGAACACTCTACACAAAAATGTAATGCAGCAATCCTATTTTTGTTTGTATACAAGTTATAGAATATGAAGATGAATGAAATGAACCAAAATCTATGCACATTTTTGAAATGTAAAGAAGTTATTATAGTTAAAAATATACGTATATATGCCTACTCTCCATAGATTCACAACTTAATTTTTTTTAAAACATCTATAGCACTTCACCAACAATCAAACTTTTGGTTCCTTTCATTGCCCCTATTATTTAAAACACAAGCTGAAAGTATACGTAAATAGCTCTAATAGTTTTTGAGATATCATGTTGAAGGTGGCGAATTTTGAGGAAAATTAAAGTTTTGAGAAAATTGAAAAACAAATTTTAGTTGGAAAAATATGTTTTGTTTAAAATTCCTTGGATGATAGGTCAGACCTTCCTTTCCCTAGAAAAGATTATTTTGAAAAGAGGAAAGTCTGAACTACAGGAAAAAACAATTAATAAAAATCGTCAATGGGGTCGATAATGAATGTTTTTAACATAGTCGGATACCTTAACTAGATAAAGATATGAAAACTGGTACGTAATTCCTTCATCAAATTTACAAATTTGAAATAAATCTGTGCTGTTTCCATATAAAATTTCAATACAAAGCTTAAAAGAAGTGATCTTCCGTCGCTTTGTCAATTTGGAAAAATATATGAAAATATGGAAACTGTATATGTAATGATTTAAATAAACGAAATTTGGTATGCTATCGTATCAAAAAATTTGTCATCGAATTTTGGATGTAGTCGGCAGGAAAGCGGACATTTATGATCTATATTTGGTTTTCTTCACTATAATAGAAAGCACAAAAGCCATATTGTTCAAGTAAACGGGAAATTCAAGCAAAACACTCTTCCATTATAAAATGTTCTGTTATAAAAATAATATAGTGATTTGAAAATCAGAGTCATATGTCTATATGTAATAGTCATACCTAAATTTTATCAATGTCAAATTAGAGCGATTTGTAAAAAGCACAAACTCTGTGGCTTTCAAGCAATTTTATTCCTTACTAGCCGCCTTTGGCGACCAGCTGGTTCGCCATGAGTAAAGCGTACTAAAATTTTCAATTAAATCACATATTCATTAGCCTTGAAGTAATTCCGGGCATTGATTGACCTGAAATTAGTATTTTCTTTAAGATGATGGACGGAAAGTTCTAAAAGTACACCTTTTCCTAGTAATATTCTTTAATTTTATAAATCAGTCAGTTTTAACCATCGGTTATGCTTCCAAAATATTAAAAAAAATTTCGATGATGTTGCCAAAATATTAAATATGTTTTTTTTAAAGAAAGCGAGAAAGGGAAAAAAAGTATTAAATTAATGATACAGATATTGCAAACGATTACATAAATATGCCCTTAAGTTGGGATTTCAATGCATATCCTGTCAAAATTCAATCAAGTTTACCGTAAATAAAGAAGATTTATTGAGTTAATGGTATAGATATTGCAAACGATTAAAGAAACCTTTGCTTTGCATTTATTTATTTTTTTAGAAAATATCACATTTTATGTTTCTTTTATTTTGTCCAGTCACGTGCTGAAAGTTGCATTTCTGTAGATTTATTTTGCGATGATATTTTTTTTATTTGAACTTCCGGGATTCTTTTATTTTATCCAGTCACGTGATAAAAACATGGTTAAAATATTTCTTTAAAAATTCCTTAAAAATAGAAGTTTACATTATAAATTAAAAAAACTGATACCATTAGAAAGCTAATTTTTTTATCTTTAAATTCATATAAAAATCATGTTTGTGCAGTAATATTTTCGGAAGTTATAGCGGAAAAACGTCGAAATTTCGCTTAAATTTTAATTAATTCAAATTCTAATAAAAAATTCGAAAAAAGGGCTCCGAGGTGCACATTCCGGACCTCCAAGGTATACATGTACCAAATTTGCTAGCTGTAAGTCCAACGGTCTGGCCTGTAGAGCGCCAACACACACACACACACACACATTGAACTTTATTATAGATATAGATGATATATTAACGTTATAAAGATCGTATTGCCGGAACAATACTGTAAGAGGAAATCATATTTTCTCCTCCATTTCAGTCTCATATCATTTATCGATAAATACCAGGAATGGTAAAGTCACAAATTTGTCACTACAGTATTATTTTTGGTTCTTGAACAGATCTCTTTTCAACATAGAATCATGATTTTCAATTCGCCGGAATTTAATTTTGAGCATTTTTCATCATTTGAGAAAATGATATTGTTCTCGCTTGAGGTTTTCGGAGTCTCAAAATGTAAAGGCAACAAATCATTGAAGCCTCAAAATGCATAGGCAACAAATTTTCTATTTATCTTTTTTTTTTTTTTTTTGAGTCTACTTTCTCAGTATAGCTTTTGAAATATCTACCGTTTGCTAATGTTTTATTTTGGAGTCGGCTTTCACAGTATAGTTTTCCCATTTTCTATCGCCTGCTAATATAGTTTGTTTGGATTCGGCTTTCACTGTATAGCTTTTGAATTATCTATCGTCTGCTGTTCTAGTTTTTCCATTGGAAATCGCACAGTTATCTCCTAACTGGCGCAAAGTTTTTTTATAAAAAATAAATCAAACAATTTAAAATATTGTTTGTTCAATGGATAAAGTTTATTGATTAAGGGATAATTTCAATGAATTAAAATGAGGTTATTAGAAAATAATGTAGAAAACTGATACATTTGGCAATTTATCGCCAACTAAAGATACAGCTTGATTTCCAAATTATATATTCTCTGAATTCTTATGAATTGTCTTAATTAATTTAAATCATTCACCAGTTTGAAACAATTACGAGACTATTAGATGACGCATTCATCCACATTAAGAAAAACTATGGGGTTTTTTTTTCATCTCAAAATCGGTCGAGCTATCGGTTGCTACATTTGGTGATTTATAGTCAACTAAAGTTAGATCATTTGGAGAGGGACAAAAGTCTCGTAATTGTTTCAAACTGGTTTAAGCTAGTTGATAAATCGAATTAATTAAGACAAATAATAACTGTTAAAAAATAATAATGTTATTAATAATAACATGATAATTTGAAATCTGCGACAGTAGATTTCATTTTTGTTTTCTTTTTCTTATTTCATAAGATTGAAGCGTATGAATTAGATTATTATTACTGTAATTATGTTTTTCAAAGAATTTTTAGATATTTTATTATATAAGTTTCAGATTTATTAATTACTTCACCAAAATTCTAGATATTTCTTTACATAACTTTTACTATAGGAAATAATGAACGCTGCAAGTCGCAGCGATTGCTTCTCGGACGATGGTGGGACCGAATCCTGGACTTCATTCATACTTTCTGTTTCGTAATTTTTCACTCACATTCATTCATTTCATTATTCAGTCAGAATAATGAAATGAATGTGTGTGTATGAAACCAATAATGTGTTCATTATTCTGAGTGAATAATGCAATGAATGAATGTATGGTTCCGGTTACCTTTCACTCTTTTCTAAACATTCCTAATAATATTAATAAGAAGCGAAACGACAGTTAAAGCGCAATTGTCAAGCCTCTCATCTAAATAGTCTGAAACATTCATAAGATGGTATTTGAGGACCTTCGACAAACTTTACTTATCATAAGGAAGAATGTGCTTGTGCGTGTGAACTCTGCAGGCTAGACGGTTTGACCTAGAGAGCAAAACTAAGCGAAATGCTAGGTGTGATTTTTTTTCACAAAAGCATAACAGTAAAAATAGGATTTTCAGATTATCTTAAAAATTACCTTTCAATGCTATCCATTTTAAATATGTAAATTTTATATTTATAATCAGCGAAAACATTTTAAGTATATATTCCGTCAGCATATTTCACCAAAAATAAAATTTAATAAGTACAAGCACGTACATGGGAGAAATGAACTTTTATCAATGTGTAGCTCTCCCACTGACAAAAACACAAATTAAAAGTTTAAATTAGTTCACACTGAAGCTAAATCAGGAATCTTCAGCAAGTGTCCAGAAGAAGTGTTAGGTTAGTGAGCCGTAGGGTTTCAGGTCCGAGACCCGATTCCTCCGAGGAATCACCTTGTAAGGCTGTCTGTTGCATGTGAAATCCGTCGGGGCCAAACGTCCTCCCGCTGGTGTGGTGTGGAGAGGGGTTGTTCTCATCGTCTCAGGCGTCGCCCTCGTCGTTTGACCACGGTTCATAATCATGATATTCGTACAAAATAGCCCTAGTTTTACTTTACAATGGGGCGTTAATATAACCAAACTAAATTAAGCCGGCAAAAGTGTAATAAACAAAAAATATGATACTTTCTGGAAAAATAAGTGTTTTTATTTTGTGGATTAATTATGTATTATTGATTCATGAATACTGCATTATTTAAAGGAAATAATATTTTTATTTCTTTGCATGATGTCCGTTCGAATCAGATTCCGACTCTAAGCCTCTAAATAATTAGAATTAGAATGAGGAATGGTAAAAAACATCTGCAAATTATTTTGTACAGTTTGAGTCAATAAATGTTCAACTGAATTATTAATTATATATTTTTTACCGATCCGCGATCCTAAAAGTCATATTTAGTGAAATATTCTCGAGTCACTGACATCTATATAAATAAAACTGAATGTTTGTCTCTTGTGAGCTGTCGTACCACTCATTCGATTGCGTTGCAACTCAGACTGCTCGCATTTATTTGTTTCGGAAGATGGAAAAACAAAAAAGTATTGCCAACCCTGAAGTCTTCAATAAATGAAGTTTAAAAAATTAGAATTCATATTATTTACGCTTCTTCTTTTTATATCGCTCCATTTCAATGAGTGTATTCATTTCCGATACGAAAAGGAATATCATTCTTTTTATCATTCTGAATGAAACAAGATGACTATTTCAAATTCCAAACGATATTTCCAAGATTATTTGTCCTTCGGCAGCAACGCGCCGGGTGCTAGCCAGTACTATATATACGCAGTTCATAAGACTACTGATAGAAACAAGATACTGTAGTTTCAGTTTCAATGTAGTCAAATTTAACGTTTCAGACGTTATTTAACGTTTTAGTACGAGCATATTGTGTGTGAACTAGTAATAAAATGCAGAATTTTGCCGTTACTCTAAGTGAAATGAGCGTGGGATCGCTGTGAAGTAGAAGAACTGGAGCACGGCATGTGCAAATTAAGTTCTTTGTTCTGCGCGAACATCTTTTACATAAGAGGGTCCCCAGAATGACTCATTTCATTCCGACTGCTTTGTTCTCTCGCGCATGACTTGTGAAATCATCAACAGCAACGAGCGCATTTTTTTATGAATAGTTAGCAGTACTAACAGCAGCGTGCCATAATGTTTATTACTATTTCCTCACCGTGGAGATAGTTACAATCCAATTGTGCTATGAAACTTGATTAAAAAATCAAGCGATTGTTCTCGTGCTCATAATGAAATGAATCTAAAAATAAAAGAATTGAAAATAAAAATTTTAAAAGTATATAGCCTGATTTTTCTACATCCTCTGTACATGTATGCCCTATATTAAAATTTTTATTTTTATTTAAACTATTTAAAATCTTTCCGCTTATTTCGGTCATAATAGTTGTTTGGGTATCTTGACGATTTATTTTGCATCTAATAATAAGGACGGTCAATTTTAAAAGAATAGAAGAGTCCAGAATTCTTCTAGAAAGTATATTCATAGAGCAATACCAACATTTTTACTCGTTCAGAGATAAACAGGGAGGTTGAAGTGTGATAAACAGATTTAAATTTCGGGTTTTTTTTAAAGTTAACCACATTTTAGAATAGTGACATACATTCCAGAACTCAGCATTCCAGAAACGACAGTGTAGAAAATATTTCAAAGTAATAACAGTGACCGTCAAAAGAAAATGAACAGCCATGTTTGATTTAAGAAACATGTTCTTTCAAATATATTATTGACATACAATAATAAAGTAGATCTATGCAATTATGAAGTTATTTAAGCGGAATCGGATAACTTGTAAACATTAAATTAAAATAAAATCTATAGAGAAACAACTCAACTTGAAGAGGAGATTATCCAATTTTACTCCTGAAAAAAAGTAAAGAAATAATTCTTTTTTTCTTCATTTGTTTTGATTTTACGTTATCACTTCTTTTCGTAGAGTCTTTTGATATGTTAAATTCTGCTTAAATTTATGTAAATTTCTAGAAAAATTCGAAGAGATTTTGCCATGGAAAAATTAAGAGCAATAAAAACGAGAAAATTATTAAACTTGAAGGGAAATGGAAAATTAGTCCTTGTGTAAAATAGGAAAATCGTTGAAAAAAGTTACTGCATGTCGCAAAAACTTCTTGTCAAGGAATTCAAATAAAGACAGATTAAAGATTTTGGGAGAAAAGGAAGCCCAAGACGACTTTCTGATACAGAAGTGAGAGTGGTTGAAGTCAAAGCTAATCCAACTGTAAAATATCTCAAGTTTAGTTTAGTTTTATCAACCTGTCGTTTTGAAGCAACACTAGGGCTATTTTGGGGTGGACCTCGCCATTCTGAACAGCGTTCAGATGACACCTGATGCGGCACTCCCCTCTCAGCGAGAGGACGTTTGGTCCTGTCCCCGTGGTCGTCCCGGTTCGGGGGTGATTGTTATTCTGTGTTCTATCTGTGAGTAGTGTGAAGCATGAAGTAGCTAAGTCGTACTCTTGGCCCTTGTTGGCGCTACTGAATAAACAAGAGACGCTAATATAATGTTAAATAGCTGACAACTGTCGGTCGGTGGGCTTGAAAAGTGACATGGGTTAGCAACAACTATCAATTAAAAAAAGGACAAAAATTCATTCTGCGTATAAGAGGTTTATCATCAGTGACAATTTTTTTCCCATGTGTGATGTGCGATTTTTGGAAATCCTTTGGTTGATTCCATCTTATACAACAATATGCTGATAGGTTGCGGATATATTCAATTAACCTGGATTGGTATTACTTCGAAACTAAGGGATGGCTCTAGGTAAAAGCTCTATTTTTTACCTATCAATCAAAATGCCTTGCATACATAAACTTGCTTATTGCTGTGAAAAAAATATTATCCTAATTTTAAGTTGAATTTTATCGAAAAGTTAAGCTACATCTTCATATAATTCTTTCGGTATTTTTCAAAACTCAAAATTTGAAAAAATAAATCAATAAAACTTAACAAAAAGATGTCTTCAATGGTGAGGTTCCATCCAAGAGCAAATACCACAACTTCATTCAGTTTAGTTTAGTTATATTAACATCCCTTCGCAAAGCTACACTAGGGCTATTTTGGAATGGACCGCGTCCTTTTGAACCACGGACAGATGACGAGGACGACACTTGAGCAGGCACCTCCCTCTCCACACCAGCGGAAGGATGTTTGATCTAACGTGCAAGAGACTCCCTTACAAGACGGTTCTTCTGTGGAATCCAATCTCGAACCTGAAACCCTACGGCTCACTAGCCGATACCACCAGACTACCGTGGCCCAAATTTGTTTAAGTGTCGAAGATTTTAGATCAGAAAAAGGTTTTTAACACTTCAATTAACATAATATTCGAGCTTTTTTAAAAAATAAATGTGCTATAATTGACTGATTCTGTTCATTTAATAATCTTTCCTGATTTGTACATTATTACTGAATATAACAACGAAAGTCTCACACACTAATAAGATACAGAAAAAGTGTCTGAGTGAATAAATTTGCCTTTCAATATCACATCGAATTTTATAAATAGAAACATAAACATAAATATTCAGTTTTTTTTTTTATTTTTTCCTTTTTAAAACTTTTACTTATATATAAAAGTATTTTCATACATTTGGATAAGATTTATCTTTGCAATCGGAAGCATACGTCTTAATTAATGGAAGAAATGAATATTTCTTCCCATTTTTGGAAACACCTTATATAAACTTATAGTTTAATTGCATGAAACTCGTAGTACATCAATTTGAAAACACGGATGTTTAGCTAACAACTTCGTGTCACCCTTTGTTTGGCAGTCTCTGCATTTTGCGATGCATGGCCGAGTCGAAGCAGTGAGCTGGAAAAATATCAAGCAAACGCATCAATATGAGTTCAAATGATACGATAATAATATCACTAATGTTTTTAATTAATTATTATTATTTCAAGGCTTAATGAATCCTGCTGGTTGAGTTTTTGAAAATCACCTGTGATTCTTCATTTTTTTTTTCACCTTTTTAACTAGCCTCCTTTCGCAATCATTTGATTGATCGGATTTATTGGTTGTGCTTAAATTAAACTCAAATTTTACGCATAACTTCATGTCCAGGATTCCTTCAACTAAGTATTTTGGACGGTAGCCTGGTTGGTGGAGCATAAGTCTCGTCACCAGAAAGTAGCGAGTTCTGTCCTCGTCTCTGCCAAAGATCGCCGTCTTGGCTCATGGCAGTGGGGGCACGTTCAATAGGTCCTACAAGTTCCCATCACAAATGATACCTCTGGGGGTACTGAGTCGGTCTCTGATTGGGATCTGACTTGTGGATGAATGAATGAGTTCGACCGCCTCCTAAAAAGGGTTGTGTCGAGTGTGTGTTCGAACAGAATCGTCCTTTCACCGCCTTTCCGCCTTCATTCGAAAGAGCTAAATCTCATTCGGCTTGGTATGACCCAATGGCATTAGACTGAAAAGAACAGAGAAATATTTTGGAATGCTAAATTAAGATTTACAATTATGGTTTCTTATTTTTGAAATGTGGAATGACGACATATCTCAGTAAATATGGCAGGTCTAAGTACAATGCTCTGCCTGAAAAAAATGTGATTGCAATTGCTAAGCAGTTAATGAACATCAGCGAGTTTTATTTGAAATGAAAATAAATAAGATATCACATCTAACTCAAATTGGCTCTCCATTTACAGCATGTATCTTTCTAAAATGTACTCTTAGTGTAATGACGACATATCTCAGTGAATATGGCTGGTCTAGATCCAACGCTCTGCCTGGAAATAAAACGTAATTGCAATTGCTGTACAGTTGATGAACTCTGGCGAATTTTATTTGGAACGGAACTTCTAACTCAAATTGCATATTTCACTTAGAAGTGATATATTATAGAACTTCGCCATTACATATTTCTTTCTAAAACGTCCTCTTTGTGGAATGAGAAGCGTGAGATACAATTTTAAATCTCACTCTGCACACTTCAGGAGTAATGCATATGCGAGGCGTCACTAACGAGCTTCGATTCTCAGTTATTCCCTCTGCGATATTTCTCACACACCGGACGAAGCTGTGAAAGGGATGATCAGCGAAAACAATGATGCGAAGCAGTTCGATTTCTTTTTTTTTTTCCACGAGTCGACGACGATCACGAAATCCGATGTTTGTTTCTAAACAAACCGTTTGACCCAGATTTCAGTGCTTCCCAAACATCACTTCATGCAATCGTCGATGATTCCGCTTTAATGATGCATACATTTTAAAAATATTTGGAGGATTTTTTATGAACAAAGTTATTATATTACAATTGCGAAAATCTAAGAATCTTACAAAAATATAAATTGCTATTATATTAGAACTAGCTATTACTCGCGTCTCTATTCGTGTCGAAATTTTGATGTTTACGTACGAAAAACTATCAAATAATGACAAATCAAAAAAATATTTAACCTAACGATACATTTAAAAGTGTAAGCTTGTACAGAAAATATATAACATAAATACAATTTAATAACAAACACACACAACCAACGAAAAAACAATTTATTTGCATTGCATACCCATAATAAAACAAAACAGCACATCAAGTCCGTTCCAATTCTTTTTATTTACAGATCGAGATGGACAACACATAATCTTTAAGCTTTTAATTTAAATGAAAAAACTGTCCTTGGCGGAATTCAGTTTCCACATTGGTGCGACTCCCCAATATAATCTTCCATACCCGTGTTTTCTCTAACCTTCTTAATACTTGTCTGTTCATCCAATCACAACCTTTTGTTAAATGAAAGGTGCCCCTGACTATGTTGGTAAAGCTAAAATAACTGTTTTAAAATATGGATATAAATTGTTTTGTAATTTTTCACATAAAGCTGACCAAGGTGCCACAAATTTCCGAAAACTTTGGAACCTTTTTCTTTTTTCTGCCAATCTCTTTACAAAAATAAACCAGCAAAATTAAAACTATCAGCAGTATCCCGCTGACATTAAATAAGATGTTGAACATAAATAATAATAAGGAAAACGGCAGTGGGATCTGAGTAAGAAACCCTGACAACTGCTCAGTGTTCAGTGCAGAACTCATAGCTATCGAGGAGGCTTTGAGATTTTGCATCACTGAGAGTGTTTGCACTGACATCTGGATTCCGAGTGACAGCCGAAGTTCCATTCAGCATTTATGATGGAGACATGCAGACTAGGAACACCGTCAAACTTTTGAATCGCTTGATTGCCAATGTTAAGACCGCCTTCAGAAGAAATACACCTATAGCTTATGTATATGCATTTAAAAGCG
>JAPMOQ010047131.1:356772-378963 GCA_026543055.1 Argiope trifasciata
AAGTAATACTCAATATTCTACTAGGAACCTAGTCCAACTTTTGAATCACTTGATTGCCAACGTTAAGATCGCCTTTCATTAAGGGTATTCGGAGAGTAGCATTGGCGTGCCAGAGTCCTGGCATAGGGGTAGCGTGTCTTCCTGGTGTTCTGGGAGTCCCTGGTTCGAGTCCCGGTTCGGGCGTGGTTGTTACTCCATATTCTATCTGTGAGAAACTGTTCTTCGGCTGCGACAAGAAAATTCTTCCCGCGAAGCATCCGAGGAAGAAACGAACCGTTCCTGTCCAACAGCAGACCATCCATCGACCGTACGCCATCGTTTACGCCAAGGTTCCAGACACTACCATGCCAGATTTCCTGAGTGGTCTACAAGAGGTGCCCAAAGAACGTCAGGTATAGTGGAATTTTCTTACAGAGGGCCTTTTCAACTTTCACAGAATTCTATTTCGGCTGAGGGGCTGTAAATTGGATTAGATTTATATTTTTCCTACGTCTTCCCCGTGATCTGGGCGTCCCTGGTTCGTGTCCCGTTTCCGGCATAGTTGTTCTTCCTCTGTTCTAATTGTGAAATATGTGAATGTGCCTCCCCACTGTAGAAAGTGGTTTCGCAAGTGACTGTGAAGCATGTCGTACTCTTGACCCTAGTTGGCGTTACTGAAAAACAAGGGACGCTCATTTAGGCTTAAAATCTTTGGCAGAGATCAGTGGGCTTGTCAAGGACGAATGCCATTTGGGACAATAACAACAACAGCCCTGAAGCTGTTTTAGTTGCGGCTGGCAACAGGCGTGATCAGGCAACTCTCGCTAAATTTCGAAGTGGACACACACGTGTGCAACGTCATGTGATGGGCCACAAAGTTTACCCCTATATGTCCAAAATGCAACGCGACTCAAGCTACTCCTGCCCCCATTTTGGCCTCAATTGGTTTCGATAAAAGCTAGCTGTTCTCGAGTCCTGAGGCAGTGCTATATGGTTTGAAGGCATTCTGGCTCTTGGACCTGGTGTGATGTTATTGTCAATCAGGTGGGATAAGTCAACAAATTGACCTCTTCTCCTCTTCTATTTTTGAAGGAAAACTATCCATATTCTGATTTTTACTTCCTTGGTAAGGTGTGGGGGCGTGTACCCTCTACCTTATGAGAAATGCCTAATACGGGAGGAATTATATTGTGACAATTGGTACTTGCTACTACTATTGGCTACTTGCGGGGGGAAGTCATACATATGACCTCTAAGGCACACGGATGAAACCTCTCAAGACTGAATGACCGGACCGCAGGCTACAGCAACACTGTGGTTGAGTCTGAAGGGCCATCACCGGTCACGGTGCAACCCTCCCCGTAAGGAGTCCGTCCCTTCATCGATGGGAGGTCAGTGCCCCCACCTTTTATTGTGCCCACCAGGTTGGAGAGATCCAACCACCATGCCGGAAGCATCTCATCCTCATTTCGAGGTGCCCCGCTGAGAGATACCCAGGTGCGATAAGCCACAACACACTTAAATAATATAGAAACAGTTATGATTTGTATATAAAAATTTCCTCACTTTCTAGAACTTCCTATCTTGAAGCCAACCCCACGATTCAACCATAAATCAAGGCAGAACGAAGTAGTGTCATGGGACAACTGGCAACACAAATTTCTATGGAAAAATCGCTTTAGAGCAAAGTAATGAAAGCAAGTTAAAGTTGCTGCACAGATCGAGTGGAGATTTTAGTCTAGTTATATTTCAAAAAAATCTTATTACGCTAAAAGTATATTTTAAGCAAATCTTTTATTGACCCACTACAAAGCTGCAGTTTTTTTCTAATGGTGATTTATGATATGGAATTGATAGTGTCCTTAAATATATATTTAGATTTCCACTGTACTTAGGTACATTGGTTAATTTGAAAGACCAAAACTTTTAAAAATAACCAAATCAAATATTTAATAGCTAAAAAAAGTCCAGATAAAACTAGAAGAAAGTACTTTAAGACATCTTCTCCCATTTAAAGTTTGCATAATAATGGTTATTAAACACCAGTTCATACCCGGAACAAAGGGTCTTGGAAACATCGCTTGGAATTTGAAATAGTTCTCTTGTTCGATTAAGAAGGATAGGAAGAATGATATTTACTTTTTTTTTATCGGAAATGAATACATTCATTGAAATGGACGGATACAGAAAGCAGAAGCGTAAATAGGATTTATTCTATTTTTATTATTCTATTCTGCAAACAAATATTCATTTTTATGTATTAGATTTGCGTATTCTTTTAGGGTTGTAAAGCTCGGTGTCCTTTCAGAAGGGTCATGAATGAGACTATTGATTGTATCTCGGGATTTGTTTCAAATTCGTTCTCTATTCTCAAGTTTAATATTAGAAAATGTGATAAAAATATTTTTCTTTTAAAACGGATCACACATAAAAAATATGCCTATACCATAAAATCTTTAACATAGTTGAAAAGATAATTTTTTGAAAACGAAGAGGGTGCAAAAGGATTTGTACTATACAGTTTTCGAAAGTTACGCCAAAAAACGCTAACATTTTATCAAATATTTAATCAAAATTTCAAACCTATGGGATTGGCTCCCCAAAACTTTTCTCGCACAATCTCTTAATAAACCTTTTACTTCAGAGAAAGACTTGCATTGCATTTACGTACAATAGCTCCGAAATATGAACGTCTAGCTTGAATATAGCGTCTTTGCTGAATATGTCGTGTCTCCTTGGCGAGTTATTGGCTAGTTTCTCCGTGGTTCAAAGATGCGGTAAAGAGAACCGAAAATACTTTTTATACTTTAGATGATTGTGTTATTCCTATAACCATCCCGTAACTGCAAATAATCTGTTGCAGTTTATTGCAATCGGATGAGAGGTGCGGCGGAGACGCATACAAACATTCCTTCTTATTTATATAATTGTAAACTAGTATCCATAATATTAAAACAGAGGATGCATGTGTGTATCGTTCACAAGCAATAAATAGTAACGACCTGAAATTAGTACATAATAATCTGGAGTATATTTCTATGGCCCCCCGCGCTATTTTCAATTTTCACATTTTATTTTTAATCTATTTAATTAAAGAGACAAAATTACTTAATTTTTTAAAAAATTTCACCAGTAATTCAGGAAATGAAATCTCTCGCAGACGTCATTTTTTTTTCAATCAAAAAAGAGAAATAAAATATATTTCTTACTCATTTCAGTTTCATTGCGATATAATTTTTCTGTACGTTTTACACTCCACAATTTATTTTGAAAGAAATTTTTAACAATTAAATTCGGGCTAATTTTTCATATCATCTAAATTTCCACTTAAGTTTTTTCTGCTACATTGAAAGTTAGAATTTTTTAAAAATATAATTTTGTTTAAATATTGAGTAGGACGAAGAATTTTACTTTCCCCTTTTTACTTTCACGTGTGCGAAAAAATATTATAGTTTTCAAAACATCTAAATTCGATATTTTGATGAATTTCCGAGTTTTATATTTTTCGATGTTCGGAAAACACATTTTTTTTTTCTGTCTGTGAGTTTTAGTTTGGTATAGTTAAATTAACACCCCGTTGTAAAGCAACACTAGGGCTATTTTGGGACGGACCTCGTCATTATGAACCGCGGTCAGATGACGAGGATGACACCTGAGCTGACTGGCATCCCCCTCTCCAAAATTCCACACCACACCAGTGGGAGAGCGTTTGGCCGTAACAGATTTAACGGTGGAATCGAGTCTCGAACCTAATACCCTCCGGTTCCGAAGCCAAGACCTTACCAAAAGGCCACCGCGACCTCTTTTGTCTGTCTTAAAAACTCTTTGAATAAGACAAATGAAATTTAGTATATATTGGGTGCCTATAATTAAAATGAAAGTGTTTGGAAAGACTGTAAAAGATAATAAAATCGCAGTATGTTGAAGAAATTCAGCACATCCTACATTTATAACATGGGAAAATGAATTATGCCATAAAAAATAGTTCAACAAGTTTAGGATAGGTAATGCTTTTTAATGACAATATTTTATAGATAGTAATCATATTTTTCTTTGTTAAAATATGAAATATGTAATGCATTGCAATATTTGTTCAATATAGGATTCTTCAAATCCTATCAAATGCTGTTGACGGCATCATCTACCTGAGGTTTCATGCTGAATTTCTAGGACATGTCTGGTAATGTTGCTATTTAAAGCAACAGGACAGCTACGTTTGTCCTTGCAGACGTGATCTTAAATATCCCCACAACCAGAAATAGCAATGATTTAAATCAGATGAACGAGGTGGCCACGCATTTTGGAAACATCCGCGAACTATACGATCCGTGAAGAAGTTGCGTAATACTGTAGCACTAACCGTACAATTGCTATTCTTTTGGGAATAACATTTCATTATTAGAGCACGTTCCACCGTTGAATAAATAATGGCTATAGCTTAAAGTGCTTTTAAATCATCATAATGATTTTAAAATTAAAGAGTATTCATTTTGTCATAGTAAATGGCAAAAACAACTTTTTAATAATTTACAGCCCCATATATTGTAAAAAATATGAAATATTTTTTTATTGCGTTATTCATTTACCCATGTAAATATAACATATACCAAATTTCTTCAACAAGGCTAGAGTAATTTCTCTTTTACATTTCTCCAAACGCTTGAGCCTTCAGGTATCCGACTACGCTAAAAACACTGATTATCGACCACACGGGCGAATTTTTAAAAATTGTCATTTCTTGTAGCTCAGACTCTCCTCTTTTCAAAACAGTTTGTCTTTTATAGAAAAAGGAAGGCCTCACCTATCATCCAGGGTGGAATATTTTACAGCTTTCGCTACTTGCATGAAAATGTCAGCGTGTGTTTCAAATCATATGGACAATGAAATGGAGCAAACGTTTCATTGTTGCTGAAATACTTTTTCAATTACAGGTGTGTTTAGAAAAATAAAGCTGGGAATTTATGGAAAAAATGCATATATACGTATAATTTTATCCATCACTTCTTTGCATCTCAAAATGTTACTTAGATGTTGGCTCATTTTATTTATCAGTATACCCTATAACTTGTGCACAAAGAAAAACAGGATTGCTGCAATAACCATTTTGTGAAGAGTTTAGTTAAATTTCATTAAACTTTATTGCACATTTTCCTATCTCACAAAATGTATAAAATTTGCGAATAATTTTGTTGTATTCTTAGTAATATGTATTATAATTTGCAACATATCTAAAATCCTCTTTGAAGTAGTTTTTAAAAAATCCATTTTTTCAAAACTCTTGATTCGAACTTAGCCAGATACCTTAATTATAACCACCTGTCAATCTATAAAGTTAGTTTTATTCCCATTCCATCTTTATCATCGATATCTAATAAGAAAGCAATTCCATTCTACTTTTACTTTGCCGTATTCGTTCGCTGTCGTTCAAGTTCTGTTTGTAGAAAGAAAGGACGATTTCAGAAAATTATTTTATTTAATTTAAGGGGAAAATCCGAAACAATTGGTGATTTTTATTCTTTTTTTTCTCAAAGTTATTTATCTCATCAATGCTCCTCAAAATCGAAAGAAATAATTAATCTTACGCATCGTTTCAATATAAAATCAGCCAGGTTACAAGCATGTTCAAGAGGAAAATTGCAAAGAACAAAGAGGCCACGGTGGCCTGGTGGTAAGGTCTCGGCTTCGAAACCGAGGGTTGCAGGTTCGGGGCCCGATTTCACCGAAGAACCGTCGTTTGAGGGGGGTCTGTCAGGCGAAACGTCCTTCCGCTGGTGTGGAGATAGGGATGCCAGCTCAGGTGTTCGTCCTCGTCATCTGACTGCGGCTCAAAATGGAGAGGTCCGTCCCAAAATGGCATTAGTGTTGCTTTACAACGGGACGTTAATATTTTTAAAAAAATTCAACGACAATAAAACGTTTGGTTCCCATTTCCCATATTATTTTAAACACACGTTGACATTTTTTATGCAAATTGCTCTATTAGTTTTTGAGGTATCGTGAGAAAGGTGGATATTGTTTATGAAAATGAAAGAGTTGAGAAAATTGGAACTAAAGACACATTTTAGTTCTAAAATATGTGACCCTGTATGATATGCCAGGCCTTCCTTTTCCTAAAAAAAGATAAACTGTTTTGGAAAGAGGAAAGTTTGACCTACAAGAGATAACAATTCGCCAATGTGGTCTATAACCAGTGTTTTTAACGCAATCGGATACCTTAAAGAAAAGACCTAATCAATCAATATATTTTTCTAAAATTCTGTCAATGTTTTGCTGATACATTTTCAAAAAAAAAAAAAAAAAGAAGAAAAAGAGAAGTATTTAATCTTGTGAATCTTGCCACAAAGCGTAAAACGCAGCCACGGAACAACAAAGCTGAAGAGCAACAATTACAAACTTTAAATTACATGCACAATTCAACAAACTGCCGGATGAACGAATGAAACGGCTGAAGAAAGTAAACTGCGACGTTCTGTCGACCGGTTACGGGTAACTGCGAGACCACCGCTGAAGAAACCGAATAGCTACGTTCTGATTACAGAAGGCGCGTCGTTGCAAGACGAAACAGTGAGTTTAGTTTAGTTTAGTTGTGTTAACGTCCCGTTTTGAAGCAACACGAGGGCTATTTTGAATCGGACCTTCTCAATTTCGAATCGCGGTCAGATGACCAAAACGACACCTGAGCTGGCACCTCCCTTCTCCAAACTCCCACAGCACACCAGCGGGAGGACGTTTGTCCTAAAGGGTTTAAAGTGCCACAAACTCGCTTACACGGCGGTTCTTCGATCGAATCGGGCCGCGAACCTGCAACCCACCGGATCCGAAGCCGAGACCTTACCACCAGGCCACAGCGATACCAAGAGAAAGTGAGAATTTTTGCAAAAGAAGTGAGTGCCGAGCGAACTCGTTTACGAATTAAGATGTGCGCACACTCATCAAACTTCGAAACTCGTTCAAGATATTGAATATATATTTTTTTATTGCTTCAAAATGTCTTCTGATCCGTTAGCTTTCAAACGATACCCAGATGTTGTTAATATTCGAAATATTTCTCGAGTTAGAAGGATTTTTCTAGTCCCGGTTTTTTAAAAACTCATTTTATGAAGAATGATATTTTCCCCGCTATGTTGCTTCCTTCAAACAATCCTAACTCGACAAGAAATGAACCAAATACAATTATTTGTACATTAAATAATCTAATAGGAAATAGTGAATGTTTTGTATCTCAATCAAACTCCTATTCATAGAAATAAAATTTTAATATAGATTTAAAAGTTAAAATGGCAGAAAAAAATCTCGTTTTTTCTATTCATCGTTGATGGAAAAAAATACTCAAAAGAAAACTTTATATTTTTAGAACTTGATTGACCCTTCGTTCCAATATTATTTGCATATTTAATTTTCTGAAACAAGAAGATTTAAATGCTTAGAACATTTCTAAATTTGTTTGTTAATTTTCCCCCCGATGTTAATGCGAATGTTTCTGTTTATCACCAAGGATAATTTTATCTTACTTCCTGCTATTATTTCGTAAAAGTACAATCGCAGATTATCTTTTCTCGAACCGCTTGAAGATAGGATGATTTCCGGTATTACTCTGGGAGGTTTTATTTTTTCACATGTTTAATTATATTGTGCAAGCCAAAAGGGTTCTAAAACTACTTTGGGACTTAAAGAATATCTTAAATGTTCGTTTTGTTTTTCATACATTCTTATTTAGTTTTATTTGTTTCTTGTTTTTAACTACGGTACTTTCAAACTGATAAATCCAATTTTCCCAAAAATTCAAAAATTCAATTCCAATCCAAGAATCCAATTTTTTCACAGTAGACCATTATTATATATTGAAATATATTTCAGTGAGAACAAAACATAATGCACTAATTTTTAATTAATTAATTAATATTTAATGAACTAATTAGTATTTTTTTGAAATATGGTATCTTAAATTCTAATTAGTATAAACAAACCATTCTAATTGGAAATGATGCCTTATATAAGTCCTCATGTTATTTTCCTCAACCAAGTTATAAAAATATATTTTTTAATCATTCTTTATCCACGGTGAATAGAAAAAGCGAGACTTTTTTGGTAGTTTAACTTTTAAAGAGCTGTTAAAAATTTATTTCTGCAGATATAACTTTGATGGAGGCAAGAAACATCCACTGGAAACATACAGGTTATTTTGATAAGTAAATAATGGTATTTGGCTCCTTTCTTGTCGGGTTAGGATTGTTTGAAGGAAGCAACATCGTGGGAAAATATCGTTCTTCCTTAAATGAGTTCTTTTTTTTAAAAAAAGAACCGAAACTAGAGTTGTTAGTGAAGGTGTCTCCAGAAAAACCCTTATAAATTGAGGAATATTCCGAATACTGACAACATCGTATCGTTTGAAAGCTGAAGGATCAGAGAACATTTTGAATCAGTAAAAAAAAAAAAAAAATCGGCACTTTGAACGGTTTTCGAACGAAGAAGTAAGTACAAACACAGAGCCGGCCTTCCCTATGAATGGGTCTGGGTGCAAGAAACATTTGATGTCCTAAACGTTTGGCAAAATAAATAATTATTAAAAAATAATAAAAACAGAGCATTTGCATGTGTATTTAATGTGCGTGATTTTGTTTTTTCTATTCATTACTCCAGGACAATGACAATTCGATAATTAGGAATACGAATTTTTTTTTCGATACTAGGTACAGCAAAAGTGTTTAGCATTATACCAGTATGCTTGAACGAAGAGAATCCTTCATTTAATTTTAATTTGCTAAAAAAGTGCTCAGCATTTATTATATTTAGTCACTGGCTATGTAAAGGACTGTAAAAATTTGACATTAGATATAGATAAAAGGTAGATAGTTGATGATTTGCAAATCCGTTTGATCCCAGCCTCAGCCTCGAATTCTGGGCACACCGCTCTGTCTCAACATGCCCAACATGTCTGACTGGGATTTCCTTATTCATAAACGAACTTTTCCCGCCTTTTCATAGATATCACTGCGATGTTTGCCTAATAAAGGCGCCAGCCACATGGAAACAAGCTTGTAGACTTTTTGAATGTGTAACATTATTATTGTTCAGAACACTGTTTTAATTCTTAATCAAGGTGGGGGCCCCTCTCAGTAGCGGGGCCCGGTTGCATAGTTTCACCCCCCAGATGGCCAGCCCTGTACGTACGCCTTCATGTAGTCCCATACTTGAAATTTATTTTTATATTTAAATAAATCAATACTTTTGAAACTTTCTCGTGTAATTCGATTCACAAAATGAAACCGTCAGCTGTTAAAAGTACTGAAATTGTCTCTATTGGGACTGTGATGCTAATATTGCCAGAAATAACCTAGTTCAGGAGAGCTACGTACATTGGCCCTGATACTCAAACGAAATGTAAGTCAAATTGCTTTCTATTTAAATAGTTCTGCTGTTTGAAATGACCTTTGAAACGCACCTTTGCCAATATCACCGTTTCCTTTACAACTGCCAGTTCGTATTTTATTGCTGCAATTGGAATTAACTCCACCATATTTTTTCTAGTGACACAGAATCTTTCGAAAGGAAAACATCCACGTGATTTATACGGAAGGTTAATGTGAAAGGAAATAAACATTTAAATATCTGCCATGTTTCGCTTGTTCTCATTTCAGCAGGATCATTTTCTAACCGTGACCGAACTGTATTTAACTAATTTGCAACTTTATACGTAGATTCCGAAAGCGTGGTAGGTAAAAAAAAAAGAAATAAAATTATAAATAATGTTTAAATTAACTTTTGTATAAACTTTTACTTTGTAAAAAACCGAAGCTAGAGATTTTAGTGAAAAAACCTCCGAGAAAAATTCTTATAATTCGAGAAACATTCCGAATATTGACACCATTTTGAAATCATTTGAAAGCTAAAGGATTAGAGAACATTTTGAAGCGATGAAAAATATTCGATATTTTGAACGATTTTCGTGCATCGAACGTGTAATGCTAAACGCGCGGATTCCACGTTATTACTTTGAAATATTTCCCAAATTTATTGTTTTTTTCTGCGGAAAGAATTCCTTGCGATTTACCTAAAAACGTCAGCAATTGTGATAGGAGGGGGGCGAAAAGAAAACAGCATTCTTGACAACAGTTGCTACGCAATCGCCGGAATTATCTTTTCTTTCTGCTTTTGTATCAAAACTGGGAAGACAACTCCTTCTTGTTCTACGAAGACGATGGGGAGTCTCGGCTGACCTTCGCGATAGTGGTCAGGTGCTGAGTTTGTGATCTTGAAAGTTGACATTCTGCCGAGACAGTTCGTTAGCTCTGGAGGTTGGAATGATGGCAATGAAAAAAATTTCTTTGTTAGAAAAAGTAGTGATCATAAAAACGCGTCAAAGCTTAACAATGGCATTAAAGTGGATTTAGCTAAATTAATTGGAATTCCATTGTCAACTTCGGAAACGGTTTTAAAAAACAAGTTGACGTTCCGGAGTGAAATTCTAAAAAGATAAGAAAAAGTTCAATAAAAAGGGAAATGGACACCATTTGAGGTGGAAACATTTTTGTTTTAGGGATTCAAGGAAATTCGTATCAAGGCGAAATCTCGTCTGCACTTTTCGTCAGCAAACGACAACGAAAGTGACGTCACTATCAAAGTTTCACATGACGGGTTGAATTTTTTTCTGCAGACAATATTTCCGCCACTATCGTCGGCATTTTCAAGCTGGTTAAAAAAGTGGACGATGACAAAAAACTTGCTTCACCGGTTGCTTGAGGTTAGATACGTATAAGGACATAAGAAACATTTTTATAAATGGAAGAAAAGTTTTATTATGGTTTGGAAAGACAAAAATACGCAATGTAAATTGATTCTAATCTAAATTCTAGGATTTTCAAGCGGTTGAAGCTGCTTAAAGAAAAAGAACAGTTTATTCAACAAGTTTTTTGTGGCCGGGTAGTAAGGCCTCGGCTTCGGAACTGGCAGGCTTCGGGTTCGAGACTCGATTCTACCGATTAACCGTCTAGTAAGAGGGGTAGATCTTTTGCTCGATAAATTCGTCAGGTCAAACGTATTACTGCTAGTGTGGTGTGGCATGGAGAGGGGGGTGCCAGCTCAGGTGTCGTCCTCATCATCTGACCTGGTTCGAAATGACGAGGTCCGTCCCCAAAAAGCCCAAGTGTAGCTTTACAACGGGACGTTAATATAACTAAACTAAACTTATTTGAGGCCAGTTTTTGCTGTCGATTCTGAGTCTGCCCGAGTGCGGATGGACAGACATTTTCAACTCTGACAAGGCAAGATTGTTTTACAATTCACTTACTATTTGTTTGCTTTTCACGCCCCTCCATTCCTGATATAATCTAAGAAACAAAACTTCGCTCCACATTTCAAAGGAGGAAATCTTGCGAAAGATCTCGTCAGCTGTAACCACCGAACATATTAAAAAAGGAAATTTCATTTCATCAAAAAGCTTAAGATCCCTAAACGTGTCATTAAGAATCCTCTTCAATGGGACATCTTTCATTCTGAGGTTTGTTTAGTTTAGTTATTTTAACTTTCCGCTGTAAAGCAACACTAGGGCTATTTCGAGACGGACCTCGTCATTTTGAACCGCGGTCAGATGGCGAGGACGACACAGGACGTTTGGCCTGACGTATTTAACGTGCAAGGGACCCCCTTCACACGACGGTTCTTTGGTGGAACGGAGTCTCGAACCTGAAACCCTCCGGTTCCAAAGCCGAGACCTGACCACCAAGCCACCGTGGCCCCTTTTATTCTAAGAAGAAATAAATAAATAAATAAAAATATTAATCAACAATTACTCGTATCTGAAAACCTATTCTTGATATTTCAACACTCATTATTAATGAGACTAAATTTACAAAAAATAAAATATTGCGACAGATTAAAGCAAACGATTGTTTTAAATAGGAAATAAATAAATCGAATTAAATTAAAGCAAGATAGTGAGCATAAATTAAAAGATAAAAATCAAATCTACTATCGCAAATTTAGATTTATTCAGGAGTCAAATCTATCAATGTTTCGCTCTTAAGAATGAACAAAGTGATATTTCCCCACTAGATTTTCTTGAATATATTATAAAAATTAAATTGTTTCATTTCCTTTGAAAACAATTACATTCCAGGACAGCTATTATTGTCATAGTTCTACGTCAATCTTTTAACAATGTATATGCTGCCAAAGAAGCAAAAGTAATTATAAAGCAATACTGGTAGAAGCAGGTCAATCTTTTGAAAACTCATCTGCTTTCAGAGAAGCACATATAATAATAATGCAATGCTGATAAAAGCAGCTGAAAAAATAGATACGATTGAAAGATGTCGACGATTATTGCCATTCATGCGTTATTCATTGCCTATTTGATTTCGAGCTTCAATTATTCATTGCCTTCAATTATACAAAACCACCTAATGAAAACATCATGGTCTCAAATGATAAAAAAAGCAGGAGAACACAGTGGTTATCGATTTCAATACATTTGTGGTATGATTTGTAAAGAAACGACCGTGCCAACTAAATGAAACTCTAAGAATCCTTTTCTAAAACGCTTTCTTTGAAAAAGAGGCATTCCACTTGTGTTGAAAAGTAAAGCCATCGTTTCAAATCTAGACTGCGAACCCAAGCAGCGGAACGAGAAAGCAATTAGAAGTCTCTCCAGTTCTCGGCTGATTGAAACGATTTAAAATAGATTCGGTTGCATTGTTTGGCAATAGATTCGATCGTTTAATAAACAACTGCACTCGATACGAATTAACAGAAGAGAAACAAGAAACATCCATATTATTTCTTTATTGACGAAACGTTTGTAGATTTTTAAGATCGTGGAGCAACTCGTTTGAGAATGAAGTTAAAACATTTTTAAAAAAATAAAACATGTAAGTTGAAGACTGTCATTTTTAATTTAGATGAAAAATTCTGTAAAATAATACAAACTAATACAGAAGGCACTTCTGCGAAATAAATATATGAATAAAGTGAATCCACATTGCCAACAAAAATACAAAATTTTACAAAATTACAGATTTTTTATTCATGTTAACAGATAAAACTTTACTGCAAAATAGTCGTAAAGAAGGTAAACATTTTTCCAATAATAGCCTTAAAAAAAGTATGGTTAAGGTGACGTTAAAAACACTGATTATCAACCACATTGGCGAATGTTTTTTTAATTGTTATTTCTGATAGTTCAGATTTCCAAAGCACCTTATCTTTTCAAGGAAAAGGAAGACTTCAACTATCATCCAGGGTAGCCTATTTTTCAGCTAATATTTGTCTTTAATTTTCTCAAAACTTTCATTTTCATAAAAATTCTCCTCCGTTCACATAATATTTCAATAACTAATGGTGGTGTTTGCATAAACATTTCAGGCGTGTAATTTAAATAATACGGTCTATGAAAGGAACCAAAAGTGTGGGTGAAATACTTTTCCATTTATACTTATTTTTTAAAAACATTAAGGAGTGAATTTATGGAAAAAATACAAATATGCATATATTTTTACTCATCCCTTCTTTGCATCTCAACATGTTTCTTGGATTTTGGCTCTTTTCATTCATCCTTCTATTCGGCAACTTGTGCGCGAAGAAAAATAGGATGGCTGCATCATCATTTTGTGTAGAGTGTTAACCATTTTAATTAAATTTCATTAAAATTTATTACAAATTTCTCTATATCTTGAAATATAGAATATTAGAATAATTGACAATATATCTATAAGCCATAATTTTAAAACATTTTAAAAAGCCGCCAACTTTTCCAAATTTTTCCTTTGGAAGTAGCTGGATACCTTAAGGATGTAATTTAATGAAATAACTTTCTTTAGAATTGCTAAAACATTTCAAAAAAGGAATTCTGTATTATTGTACTCACGATCTTCACATATTGAATAATATAACAGAAGACATTCAAACGGTATTTAAATCAGTTCAGGCCATGACCTTCACGCCGTTGAAGGGCACACAATACCGCGGACTTCGTAGAATGGACCATAGAAGAAAGAAATCTACGATGGACGTAGCTTTTACGTTTTCAATACATGGATTTGTGTTCAGTGAGCTTTTTTTCCCATGTGAGAACAAGATATGATTTTCGCTTGGGGTTTTTAGAGTCTCAAAAGTCGTAGACAACAAATTGACGATTTATTCTTTTTTTTATTATTATTATTATTTTGGAGTTGGCTTTCACAGCACAGATTCTGAAATATTATCATCTGCTAATATAGTTTTATTTTAAGGTCGATTTTCACCGTGTAGTTTTTCCAATATCTATCACCTGCTAATGTAATTTTGTTTTCGAATCGGCTTCCACAGTATAGCTTTTGAATTATGTAGAGCCTGCTGTTAAAGTATTTCCCTTGGAAATCACAGTGTTATTGCCTAACTCGCGCAACGGTTTTTAAAAATAAACCAAACCAGTCAAAATATTGTTTATTTAATCGATAAAGAGGGTTGGTTATTATATATGTTTATGTTTATATATTTTATATATGTTTATATATGTTTATATATTTTATATATGTTTATATATTTTATATATGTTTATATATTTTATATATGTAAAATTATATATGTTTTGAATTCTTACGAATTGTCTTCGTTCATTTAAATCCTTAACCAGTTTAAAACAATCACGATACTATTAGATTACGCACGCGTCGATGTTAAGTAAAACGATTTTTTTGTTTGTTTTTTTCCGTCTCAAAATCGGTCGAGCTATATATACATATCGATAGATACTAGTCGCCTTTGGCAATCAACTGGTTTACCATGAGTAATGCATTCTAAAATTTTCAATTAAATACTTGCTTTCTTTATAACATCAGCCAAAAATATTAAAACTTCAGACTCGATAGTTATGCAACTCGGATTATTATGGACGCCTTAAGATTATTTGTTCATTGTACCATATGTATATCTGATTTGCCATCAGAGAAATGTCACATCTTATCTTTAATCCATAACATTACGCTACCATTTCAATACGTGCAGAGCAACACATTTTCCTCTGTTTAATTTGCAATGAAACTTCATTTAGTCATTCCGTTTGGGGTTTTGTCAAAGTGATGGCAATCACTGGTACACTCTTAACGTCCTCTTGCAGGTTAAATTCTACTTTCATTTTGTGAGAAATAAATTGTTGGAAAATATGACATAAATATTTTTTTTTTTTAAAAATTCATTAAAAATAGATATTTAATTTATAGGTTAAAACATTATTATCAATGCAAAAAAAAATTAAGAGGATTTAAAAATGATTTTCTGCTGTAATATTTTTGGAAATTATTGCAGAAAAATTCCAAATGTTAGCTTAATTTTTAATTAATCGAATTTTCAAAAAATCTCCGTGTAGGTACACTTTTTTCATCCCTCAAAGTAAATTATGTACATACAAAGTGCGGTAGCTCTAGATCATATGATCTGGTATGTAGAGCACACACTCATTCATATACCCAAACACATATTCATTTGATTATCAGCTTTGGCGTAATTCCGGCATTGATTGGCCTGAAATTGATATTTTCTTTATGATGGTGGACGAAAAGATCTAAAAGATCACGTTTTCATAATAATATTCTGTTATTTTTATAAATCAGTCAGTTTTAATGAGTGGTTTAGAAAACTAATTGATGCCATAAGCATTAATTTTGTTTAAAATATTAGTAAAGATATTTTGTAAAATACGGCTCACAAAGCAAAGTAGGAAGAAATCTAAAACTCATTATTCATCAATGCATTCTTTGACTCAAGCTACATTAAATGTAATTGTTTATTTCATTTAGACCAAGCTAACAGTACTAAACAATATGCACGCCAATTACTAATGATTTACAAATTAGCCATTCGGCCCGAATTAAATGCATATCCTGTATAAATTCAATCATGTTTTCAACAAACAAAAAGCTGATTTATTGAATTAATGATACTGATATTGCAAACGATCATAGAAACCTTTGCCTTGCATTTGTTTTTTTTAGAAAACATAATATTCAATATTTATTTTGTTTCATCCAATCAAGTGTTGAAAGTTACATTTTTTTCGATTTAGTTTGCAATTGTAGTTAATTAATTTCGTAATTTTAATTTCTGTCAATATGATGGCCAACGTTGTAATAAAAGCTATTTTTTCTCTTTGCTCGTTTATCATTTTCCGTTTTTTTTTTTTATAAATTTTATTGTTTAGTTCAAAATATATTGTTGAAACATATGATTAAATGTTTCTTTAAAAATACCTTAAAAATAGAAACTTAAGTTATTTGTTAAAATACTAGTGACATTAGAAAGCTAATTTTTTATCTCTAACTTTCTGTAAAAAATCCTGTTTGTGCGGTAATATTTCCGGAAGTTATAGCAGACAAACGCCAAAATTTCGCTTCATTTTTAATTAATTCAAATTCTAATTAAAAATGCGAAAATATCGTTCTATACATGTGCCAAATTTAGTCTGTGTAGGTTCAACAGTCTGATCTGTAGAGCTTCAACACACATACATTTGAGCTTTATTATGAATATAGATAGATAAAGAGAGAGAGTTGATAGAGATGTCTCGGGATTGTTCCAAACCGGTTTAAACTGATTAATGACAATTTAATGAAAAAAATAACTTAAAAATAATGATGTACATGATAGCTTGCATTTTACGATAGCAGATTCCATTATATATATATATATATATATATATATATATGGGGACTCATAAAAAGCAGTAAAGGTGTTTAATGTGTGAAATTTAATTGAACTGCAAAAGTGTTCATTTTAAAAATATAAATAAATGAAATTTGTTACATAGTTATATTTTGTGTTATTTGAACCCGTTTTTAAGCAACACTAGGGCTCGGATAAAATCCGCCATTTTGAAACCTAATTATTTGACGAGGATGCCACCTGAACCGACATCAGCCCCCTCCCCTAGCGAGACATTTCTTCTATTAGAATTCACATCAACTAAAGGATATTTAGAGCACACCTTTGGAATTGGCGTACTCCCAACCAGGCTTTTTTTTTTTTTTTTTTTGCTCAAATTGTTTTATTTTACCACTTATTTACCATTTATTTACATGCAAGAGTAATTTTTTTTCATTTAATATAATTTGAATTATTTTATTCGATTTGGTTTACTTCCAAAGATTTCTAGTTTTGATGGAAAAAAAATCAATTACTAGAATTAATAGTCCAAACTAAATACATTTTTGCTTTCTTTCGGTCATCAAATGATTCGTTAAAATGTTTCTACTACTTTTAAAGAAATGATAAGAAAATAAAATTTTGTTTAAACTTTCATAGAAAGCAGAATCTTATTTAGATTTTCTTTTTCTTTTTATTACAGGAAACACTGATAAAATGTTATAACCGAATATATAAATAAATCTATATAAATAAAAAAATAAGATGTTTGTCTGTATGTCTCTAATGCACTGGCGCTCAGCTCATCCGATAGCGATGAAACTTTGAATACTTATAACTTGCACTTATTTGTTTTTGCTGAAGATGTAAAAACGGAAATATTGCCAACCCTAAAGTCTTGAATAATAAAACTAGAAAAATAGTATGAATATTAATTACGCTTCTCCTTTTTACCTCTCTCCCTTTTAATGGAGAGATGTATAAAGGAGAATGCATTTCAATGAATGCATTCAGTTCCGATACGAAAATTAATATTCTTTCTATCCTTCCGAATTAAACAAGACAGTTATTTTAAATTTCAAACGGTATTTCCACAATTCTTTCTTCTGCAACGCGCCTGGTACCAGTAAGTTATATCTATATATTCGAAATCGAAATTTTGAAGAATTTCCACATCTTAAATCACTTAGAGTTAGTTCTAAAACACACAATTCCGGAATTGTCAGAATATTCATCTGTACATACCACAACACAAAAATGCACTGATGTGGAGAGATAAGAGATGATCTGTATCAAGTTATTCTTATCAAATTTCCTGCAAAATTCATTCACAGAAAGTTCATCTTGCCTGTTTCGTAGCAATTTAAAAGAGATCGATAAACACAATTCGGTGCACAGTTTTTACATCTAACGTGTAGAGCCCTATCAAATTTTGAGCCCAATACGTTGAGAAATGAACCGATTTCTCTGCCTTATTCCCTTGCATGTAAACGCAACAACTTCTGAGGAACAATTGAAAAAAAATCTATGATCTCAAATTTCAAGTTATCATGTGAGAACATTATTATCTTTAAATTTATTTATTATCATTTATTTGTTATAATTAATTATCATTATTGTTATTTGTTAATTAATTAATTTATTATTATTAATTATTTATTTGTTATAATTAATTTAAATCATTAATTTTTTTAGCTTGACCGATTTTAAAATGGAAAAAAAAAACCTCGTCGTTTTTTTAAATATCGACGCGTGTGTCATCTGATAATCTCGTGATTGTTTCAAACCGGTTTTAAATATTTAACGACTTAAATTAATAAAGATAATTCTTAAAAATTAAGAGAATGAATAATTTGGGAATCAAGTTGTGACTTTAGTTGGCGATAAATCGTCAAAAGAAAGTTTATTAACTTTCTTTTATAAACTGCTCTTCCACCACACCATGCAAAAATAAACCTGTTATAGAGAGGAACATGTTCTTCTTTTTTAAGAAAAAACGACCTTAATTTTTTAAATAAATTACATTAAATCATTAATGAAATAAATGACATCATTCAACATTGTTTCCATACAATGGGGAAAAGTAGAATTCAACTCTCAGCAATTCTGAACAAATTTTCGAATGTCTGACTACGGCAAAGATTTTTGGGCTCTACAAGAGATATTAATGAGAGGAAAAAAAAGTTCCATAAAAGGAACCATCATCCATCCTTCCATTGTCCATTTGAATCATCCAAAGCAAGCATCCTTTCAGTGATTAGACAACACAGTAGCAATTAATAGGGCTCTTATTTGGCAGACTTCTTTGATTTCGGGTTTTTTTAAACATCTGTTCTCTTTAGTGAGCGAAAGGCGACCGACGTCTCTTCTTCCAATCTTTGTCCCCAGGCCAAAGTTAATCATTTGCAACCTATGGTGGCATCTTAATAAGCCAGTAACTACCACTAAACATAGGTGGCCTTTTTTGTATATTGGATAAGTTACTGGATTTTAAACCCGAACATCGCAGGTTCGATCCTCGGTGCAATTCAACCTACGTATTGGCACATATTGGCTGTATACAAGAAGAAGGATCGACAAATGAATGCTCTGATAGTTGTATTGTGGAGTCGCGCCAACGTAGTGATTGAATTCCACCAAGAACCGAACACGCGACCTTACGATTTTCAGCTGCCTAACATACCTGCTAGACAAAAGAGAACACCAATGTTTAGTGGCAGTTACTGCTTATTAATATACCACCACAATGCTCCTCAACCAGTGAGTCTGCAAAGAGACGAACGATTTTTATAACGCCAAGCGCTATGACGAAAGATGAGAGTGTATCGATAGCGCCAAGTGTTACGGGAGGAGAAGAGTGAATTTATTGCCGGGGTAACCAATATAGTGAGGTGGTATTTGTGGTTGTGGCGCCAATGGGGAGATTGGTTTGTCGCCAAGGATCGATATTAGCAGTCGCGTAACATATTTGCTAGACAAAAGTGATCAGCAATGTTTGTGGCTACTACTGGTTTACTAAGATACCGCCTCACATGTTCAGATTGTTTCTTTCTATTCCATTGTTTTGAGAGAAGCCATTTTCTTAAACTGCCGTCTGATGCCAATGATGTCTTTGGTCTTTGAAGATGTTCTTTTTTAGAAGAAAGAATTGAGTCGCGATTTGATCATTTGTTTCTGTTGTGGTGATTTCTTAATAAGCCAGTAACATGACACTGAATACTGGTGATCACTTTTGTCTAATGGTTTTGTTACGCGGCTACGAACCGTAATGTCTCGGATTTGTATCCGATATACTGTTTTGAAAAATATACTATTCTGCTACATAGAAAATCATTTTTGCACTATTTCATTTTTTAAAAAAATAAAAATATCTTTCCGTTGATACAATACCCATTTGTATTGTATGTTATCATTTTAACTTTTGTGGTGGAATGTCGATTATCATGACCTGTGTAGGAAGCAACAGGACTTTATGTGTTCAGGAACATTTCTTTCATGACCACATTCACACACGGAACAAACAAAAAGACAAGACATTCACGCGCGCAGCTTAAGAGCACATCTCATTCTCATGACACTCGTAAGGCATTATAGGAAGGCATATCAGGCATCGCCATCTAGTATCCAAAAGAGAAGAGATGAGTATTATGAATATTTTTTTTTAAGTTATTAGGACTGTGTTTTGTTACTACAGGAAAATCAAACCAGGAACTTTATCATGCTACGATGTTTCTAGTTTAAGGTTCAAATAGCCTTATTATTTTTTCTTTTTTAAAATTCTTACGAAGTTACCTGAAGTTAAGTAGACAATCACTTGTATCAGCGCAAGTGTTTTTCCTATAATCGTATGAGTACTCGAAACGAAACTTTTTATATCAAGCTTTGAAGCACAATGAATAGAGTCAAATATTCGATTGCATTCCTTCTATTTTCAATGTATACATTTATAAATAGATTAAAAGCTTTCTAATTTTAGCGAATTATTACTCCCATTTTAAATATTTTTAGTTCAGGCTGTTATTTAGTGTTCGTTTTATAATTCGAAATTTTTTTTAAAAAAATTCGAATTTTGTACATTTTTTTTGTTAATTTACCAATAGATGCAATAATTTTAGGGTATAAAATTAATTAAAACATTCGGTTAAGGTATCTGACAACGTTTATTTTTTTATTTATTTATTATTATTATTATTATTATTATTTTTTTTGAAAATTAGATTTTTAAAAAGGTATTTAAAACTATTGTTTTTAGATGTATTGTCAATTATAATATAAAATACTATAAATTAAAAAAAATGTTTTGAGAAATGGGAAAATTTGCAGGGAGTTTCAATGAAATTTAGCCAAAATGGTAAACAGTCACTTTGCAATGCAGCCATCCTATTTTTCTTTGAACGCAAGTTATAGAATACAAAACTGAATGAAATGAACCAAAATCTAAGATACATTTTGAGATGCAAAGCAATTATGGGTAGAAATACGCTTAAATATGCATTTTTTTCCATAAAGTCACAATTTATTTTTTCTAAATACCTATAAATGAAAAAGTATTTCGCCAACAATAAAGCTTTTGGTTCATTTCATTTTCCATATTATTTAAAACACGCGCTGATTTTTATGTCATTATCTCTATTCGTTTTTGAGATATTATGTTAAAGGTGAAGAATTTTTACGAAAATAAAAGTTTTGCGAAAATGGAAGTGAAAGACAAATTTTAGCTGAAAAATATGTTTTACTTAAAATTTACCTGAATGATAGGTCAGGCCTTCCTTCTATCAGAAAAAATAAATTATTTTGGGAAGAGAATTCTTAATTACAAAAAATAACAATAAAAAAAATAGCCAGTGTGGTCGATAACCAGTGTTTTTAACGTAGCCGGATACCTTAATGGATGACTAATCTCTAAAGGTGGGTTCACACGAGGCTTTTTATTGTCCGCAAACATTGTCTCTCTGTTGTTGTCCCGGCATTGTCCCCGTGTGAACACTTGAGACAACGCGGACAACGTTTGTCCCGACGGGACAATCATTTGCCATTGTCCCGTTGTGGTCACGTGATTTTCCGGAAGTAAGCGTGATCTTCTATTGCGGACAATAATAAGCCTCGTCTGAACCCACCTTAATGTTGGTTGTCCAGTACTTTGCAACAAACGCGCCAAGTTGGCGAGCGCCCATTCTAGGGTTGCTCCTTTTTGTAACGGACATGACTTGTCGGAACTGGATTTGAACTCGGAACGAGATGCATGCCGTTGGCTGCGTTGTGACACACTTCTCCTTGCAAAAAAACACATTTCATGAAAGCATCGTTTCATCACTTGTAGCTACACCGCAATTCTTTAGCTTATTTTCAATCTGTTACTCCTCATTTATCAGCCAATTTCTCTTTCTCAAGTGTGGAACCATCATCTGTAACACGCAACTGTACAAAATTTGAAAACTGCATCTTATCTTAATAAAAGAAAAAAAAAGATGAAATTTTAAACTTGGAATTAGTCAAGTTAATGGTATAAAAGTTTGTTTCTAAAGTTATGTAAAAATGTCCAAGCTTTGGACCTTCTGTGGAGGTATCTTAATAAGACAGATAACATCAACGGGAGATGAG
>JAPMOQ010047131.1:378973-393009 GCA_026543055.1 Argiope trifasciata
CCCAAAGGTCCCAGGTTCTATCCTGAGCCAACTCTAATTCCCACACTTCAAAGCTTGGAAGTCTGACACTGCAGCGGTATCTTAATAGGACAGTAACAGCCACTAAGCATGGGTGAATACTTTTGTCTAGTGGACATGTTACGCGGCTGCAGATGGTAAGGGCGTGAAGTCAATCTGACGGAATTCAATACTCTTCATTGGTGCGATACCACAATGTAAATCGTCGGACAGTGACCTCGGACAATGAATACTCTCTAAAACTCAGCGTAATAAAATCTTTCTTCTCTCCCTAGACTCACTGGTGGCGGAGTATTGAAGTTGTACCTTAATAGAGCAGTAACAGCTACTAAACCTAGGGGCTCACTTTTGTCTAGCGGATATGTAACGTGGCTGCAGATGGTAAGGTCGCGCGCTCGACCCTTGGTGGAATTCAACCTCCACGTTGGTGCCACAACCACAACTATCAACCTACCACATGCAGATTTGAAATAAACCTACTTCTTTTATGCAATGATATGATTTTCAGCGGATAGGGATTAGCTACTTTACAATTGATAAATGATGTTCAATTCATGTGAAGGTCATTTCAATAACTTAGGAGGTCATTTAGTAGCTAACATTTTACATGAGGTCATTTCAATAACTTAGTAAATTGAGACGATATTTTAAAAAAAGGTGTACCCTTAAATGTGTTGTTTTGTATTCTTACTTTTTTGCCCCTATCTCTTCATTTTCTTCAAAAAATTCTTTCTTATTGAGCTTAGGTACTTATTCATTTTCTCCTGTTGAATTAAGTGAGTAGGCGTCGATGTGTTTTAAAATGTATTACTATTATAACTACGATTTCTGAAGTGTAAACAGGATGTCTGGGCCAAGAGGAAAACAAAAAGAAGAATCTGCTGACCTAGAAAGACGCTTTTTCTTTTCTTTAGCTGTTCCTTTTTGTGTATAAAATGTTTCCACCATTTAAAATCTGCCATCCTTTTATGAAAAAATATCGTTTATTTATTTTATGTGTGTGTGTGTGTGTGTATATATATATATATATATATATATATACATATATATGTATTTGTGTATATATATACCGTGAGTTGGATCCTCCCAGTTCTGTCACCTCAGAACATGTTGACGCAGACTTCTTAAACACACTTTTAAAAAAGCCCTCCATTCCGTACTTCAATTGCCCCTGTCACCTTTCTTCAATCATTGCACAGGTCACTTGACAGACATGAAAACAGCACCAGACAACATCAGATCCCACTCCGTTTGCAAGCATTGCCCCTCGTCACAATGAACCCCTTGTTGGGGGTGAGATGTGCTCAGAATAAAACCCAGGACCTTTGGGTCCGAAAGCCAGTAACATAACCACAGAGCAAAAGCATGCTCACGTCCCGTACGTGTTATCTGTATTATTAAGATATCACCACACCCATAACGCATCTCCAACTGCCCTGCCATTGCTGCTGCCCTCTTTGGGACTCTTTCGAGGGAAGATGTTCTGGACTGCCCTCTGGCTCCGAGGCTCGCTGAGTTTGTCCTAAAGACTTTTGGACACATTTGAATTTCTTATTATCCATAGAAAACGACAACAACAACAAATCAAATTAAAAATTTCTAACCTGCATAACGTCACCTCAACTGGCGTAGAAAATTCACAGACTTGCGTTACCATAGCAGGCGTTGACTCACTCATAGCCTTATGCTCTGATTGTTGACAAGTCAACAAATACTGACATTTTTCAAAGACTGTTTTCAACTTATTAAAATAGAAGTTACATAAAATATGTAATTATTAAAATGTTAACGAGCATTCAGATTGGCGAACCGGCTAGTCACCAAAGGGGGCTAGTATATAATAAATGAAGGAGAATATATAAAATGAAATACCCATTGTTTTTTTGAAATAATTACACATTCCTTAACGGAGTCTGATATCATTTGTTTCGTCTGATTCCTCAGCACCTGAAGGTGTTGGAAAAATTTTTGCATCCCTTCAAGGAATAAAATTGGGAATAAAGTGATTTCTCGTGTTTATGCCATCATTTCGTTACATATTTTGGGAAATTTTTTATAAATCATTTCAAAATTTAAAATCCTTTGTACTTCCAGTGACATGCATTTCTTTTCGATAGGATTGCTTTTCTAATTTTAAACAGCTATTTTTATTTTTATCATTTGTACTTAACCTCAAAATAAATTTAAGCGCAAATGATAAAAATAATTTTTTGCGTTGAAATATTAAGTTTACACGCATGTAAGCAACAAATAGCGAAACAAAAGAGTCATTTATCCGAAATTTATAGCATTATTAATTATTATTCTGATTGGGATTATGAATTCTAAAAGATTTTAAGAGATTAAATACAAGAATTTGAAAACTCTGCAATGTAAATTGATCCTCATATTTTTTTATTACATATACAACAAATACACGCACATATAATCTCGGGTAATAGCATCTAGTTATTTATAAATAAATATTAAAATAAAAAAATGAAATCCACAGCCGTAGATTGCGTGTTTTCGATGAAACCCGTGTCAATGGAGTGAGCATCCTGTTATCAATTTTGACGGCGAAAAATTAAAAATGAATTAGAAAAAGACAGTTTAAATGACGGCGTAATTCTAAATGTCAGTTTTAACTCTTGGCACACGAAGGGTGCCTCGACATTCAAGATGGCGCATCATTTTGGAGCTTTATTTATTTATTTATTCAATTTCTTTTATTAGTCAACATTTCTTTGCTCATATTTATATTGTATATACAGTGGCACAAACAATTGAGGATACACCTTACTTTCACTTGATAAATCCACCTTTCAATCGAAATAACACATTAACTAGAAGAGAAAACGTGTTTTTATTTTCACACGTAACAAAAGGGTTAATTTACAGTAAAAATAACGAAAATCAACAAAAAATATCTAAAATTAAAATTTTTACAAGTATTTGAAATAAACATAGGGAGATTTTTATCTCAAAAAATTAAGGATACACCAATGAAATTTTTGTGATATATCACATACAAAGGCAGTGTCAATATTTGGTTGCATGTCCTCCAAACGTCTTGGTACCGATTCGACCCATTTTTTAGTGGTATCTGGAGATATTTTATCCCATTCTTCTTGTAACATTTGTTTTAAATGGGCTTTGTTCCTAATTTGGAGTTTTTGGACCGTTGTTTCAAGAGTGGCTCACAAATTTTCTATGACATTAATGTCAGGGGACTGTGGTGGTGTGTGCAATTGCTGTTTACAATGAAAAAGACACCACATTTTGACATTACGTGCCGTATATTTAGGGTCGTTGTCATGTTGGAATATAAAATTTCCATCTAAACCTAATTTGTTTTGCACTTTCTTTAAGATTGTTGTGGAGTATATCTACATAAAGCTTATGATCCATTATGCCATCTATAAAAACTAAATTTCCTACCCCATTTGAAGCCATACAACCTCAAACAATGATGGAGCCACCACCATGTTTAACTGTAGGACGTAAATTTTTTGGATCCAAAGCGGTGTTTGGCTGTCTCCAAACGCTCCGACGACCATCACTACCAAAAACGTTGAATTTACTTTCATCATTAAATATAACTTTCTTCCAAAAGTTATCTGTCTTGAAATGATGAGTTTTTGCAAACTCCAAACGCTTTTTCTGATTTTGTAATCTTATAAATGGTTTCTTTCGAGCTACTCGATTGTTATATCCAGCAGGTCTAATCACATTTCTCACAGTTTCAGCACTAACACTTCTGCCCATTATTCGAGAAGTTTCTGCAGCTAGTTTGACTGCACTTAGTTTAGAATCAATCTTGATATCCTTCAAAACTTTCCTTTTGGCTACATTATTCAGAATACTTTTCCTTCCTCTTCCACTTTTATTTTCAATTAATCCATCACTTTTAAATCTTCCAATGATTTTATGGACACACGAGTGGCTTCCACCAATAATTTCAGCTATTTCACGATAAGATTTTCCTTCCCTAATATAAATTTTCTTACATCAATACTGGTCTCTCTCCAAGGAGACTTTTTCCATTTAAATTTGCGAATTTAAATTCACAGAACCAACTTTAAAAGACAAAAATAACAGTCGAAAAAGTTTAAAATAAAATTGCCCAAACTTAGAATATGGTAGTAGCAAGCAGAAAAAAAATTGGTGGTAGTTAAACAAAAATATTATTGATGTATCCTAAATTTTCTGAGGTAAAATTCTGCTTATGCTTATTTGAAATGCCTCTGAAAATTTTTCTTTTAGAATTTAGACGTTGATTTTTCTTTATTTTTACTTTTCGTTAAACCTTTTGTTATGTCTAAGAATAAAAGTACGTTTGTACTTCTAGTTAATGTGTTATTTCGATTGAAAGTTGGATTTATCAAGTAAAAGTAAGGCGTATCCTCAATTGTTTGTGCCACTGTATATCTTGTTCAAATTTCCAATCGTTAATAAAATACTTTTTATTCATCCACACAAGTTTTCAAACACATTTTTTCAAACTAGCAGTGAATGACACTTGGTATTAATACAGTTTTTTTTCAAATATTAATTCATTAATTAAAATTTTCCAGCAATTTCTATTTGGTTGCCAAAATTAGCAAATCCATCGCCTAGTCACCAAATGGTCACCTAATTTGTCTCCAAGTTTTAAGATTATTGATGCGACACCCGATTATAAATAATATAAGAAAATAAGTAGAAATTAATTATATATATATATATAATTTGTTTTTTCATAATAAATTGTTTTTTTTTAAACTGAAAATCTTGAAAAATAGGCTTTAGTATCCACATATCCTTGAATAAGTCTTCACCTAATCACTTCACTAATAATTTATATTTCGTCGCCGAATATGTCGACAAGCTCTGAGATGACTAACGCGACACCCGACCAGAAATAATATAAGATATATATAAATAATATAAGAAAATAAGTAGGAATTGAATTAATTTTTTTCATATATATTATTTGTTTTTAAAGTTTGATTGTTGAAAATATCTAGTTGATGGTAAAAATATTGATTGATTTGATAAAATTGATTTTCCGTTGAAATTCAACTTTAAAAAATCATTTATTTATTGAAATAATAATTAAGTGAATAATTATCACATCGAATTATTTTTCAGAGAGCAAAGGGTTAAATGTTGCCTGACATCACTGCACCGTGCAGGATGGTTAACCCTTAGACCGCTAGCGATGGACTTTCGCACAGCCCTATTCTGTTTTTAGCTCAACTGAATGGATGGACCTTCCTGTTTCGTGACCTTCCATACGCGTGCACTTTTTCAACCGATTTCAACGAAAGGTTTTTAAAATAATTCAGTTATTTCTTTGAGCGCGGTCGCTGAGACTCCCCGTTTGTGTTTCAGTGTTAAACAAGGCTTAGTAGATGGCGCTAAAACTTGGGCCCGGAAATATCATCCGATTTACTGATTCCATGATGAAGCAGCGCTCCAAACACTTTCGAATGAAGCAGAAAGTGATTTTAGTAATGGGGATAACAGTACAGAAAAGTTTTTAGATGAAAATTCGCATTCGAATGATTTTGATATTTATCTTCAAATAACTTTTCTACTGATAATGTATTTACAAAAATTTATAAAACCAACCAAGAAAAATGTACACATAATTTATAGCTTGACTTTTATACTAGTTTTTAACCTGGATAATTGTACAGAAGATTTTTTCGATGAAAGTTCACATTGAACTTATTCTGATTTGTATGTTCAAACATCATTAATTTTTCAATTTATTAAATACATTACTATACCTAGATATATATTATATATAAATAATTTATCGGTAGATTTTTATAATTCGTAACCTGTAAGTTTAAAATGCCTTAGAAAACCGGACTATGAAAGTAACACAAGGCAGTAAAAAAAGGACCCATTTTACCAATTGTCAATTTTTTTTATTTTTCATATAATCGTTGAATTTTACATTATATTCTTTTATATATACCTTTATATACTGAAAAAATAAATAGGATTTAAAAAGCATTAAAAAACTCGTTTCTCCACGAATATTATTTATTGTCACATGTAATTTTAAAAGAAAATGTATATTCCAACGCATTTACTTTTTTCAACAATAATATATTTTGAAAAATTTCCAAAACCTATCTATATATGAAGAAAAATATCTGCAAAATATATTGATAGTGTTTATACGAATATTCATTTGGAAATTTGATTCGAGTGTAAAGAAAATGTGGTCTCGTAGATCTTTAGATTCCATGAACATTTATTCCCAAGAGTAGCACTCTACATGCATATGTTTATTTTCTGTTATTTTTGTGTTTGTACATGGCGTTTATTTGTATTTGTGTGTGTGTGTGTCGCTCTCTCTCTTTTTCTGTCCTCTTTCCCAGTTGTTTAAAAAAATATTTTTATTAGTATTTTTTAGAATCTTGCAAACACAACAAACTGTAAGTGAGTTTCTGTCAATCGGCACCAGTTTTCTGTTCCTGCATGATATTTAGTTTAATAAGTTAAATCCGTTTCCAAATCTGAACTTCAAAAGGCTCATTTCTTTCGGCTTTCCATTATCCCATATTAAAATCCCTAACCGTATTTCAATCCATAAATGTCAGGCGTCAAACAACAGTCTCGGGGATGGATGGAAGAGGAGCGTCTACCCCACTTCAGGCTCATGACACTGTTGAAATAACCAGAGGGTTTTAGTGGCAGAGGCAGGAAGCGGCGGTGTGTGTCTCGTAGATCTGTTGCTATTGGCGATGGCTAGACCCGAACTGGGGACCTTACGAATGGTAGCCAGATGACATGATCTCAAGACTAAAAGCGATCACTCAGTCTCGAGGCTTATAAAACTTCCAACACAGATCGCACCTTCTCAGTTAACGAAATAAATTTTGGACGAACAGTCAGAGACTGTGCAGACGATTTCTTTTTGAGCTGAGAGTACATTCCCTTTCTTCCCTCGCTGACCGCTACTCCGGACACCATCCCCCCCCTCTCCCTCTCCTCCACCCTCAAGCAAACTCTGTTACCCGAATGGCTCTGAATAAAGCGCGGCGAATGCATTCTCCACGAAAGAAGCTGCTTCTGTTGCGAAATTCGCTTTGTGTGGCGCGAAACCGGGTCTACGACATCGAAAATTCGGACCAGACTTCTAGGAGGGGACGTTTGCCCTCTTTTCCTCTTCGGAGGTGGAAATGGATCGTCCGCCGCTTGCCGAGGGGGAGTTCACGTCCATTATTTATAGCTCTTTCTTTGCGCAATTACTCAGTTGTAAAAAAGAACGAACGTTTAACCATTTTTCTAATCACAAAATCTATTTTCGGTCTTCTTTTAGTGGCTATGATTGTTGAAGAATATCGACGGAACGTTTTTTTTATGCGTAAACAATTCTGACCGGAGAAAGTACCAGATCGGAATCCTTCCATTGATTGGTAATTTTAAAAAAATAAATTGTGGATTAATGGCAGATGTGCTAGATTTTTTTTAAAAGAAAGATATTTCAAGACTTTTCCTTATCCGCTGAAACTATAGTTCTGTAGAATTTGGGGTTCAAATTTTAAGAAATACAAAAAAAAAAAAAAAAAAAAAAAAAAAAATGAAATCGAAAGAACTAGATCAGAAACATTCCATCGATGGATATATTTTTTAAATTTTGGATTAATGACAGATGTGCTGGATTTATTTTTTAAAAGAAAAATATTTCAAGGCTTTTTTTTATTCACTGGTGCTACAGTTCTGTAGAATTTGAGGCTCAAATGATTAGAAATACTAAAAAATGAAAAGAAATCGAAATATTGATTTTGCATTTTCATATTATTGCATCGCTATTTTCAATGCAATCTTTTAAGGAAAACAGAATCGTTTGAAATAATCGGACATGTTAAAGCTAGTTTCGTTAGCGTGGGAAAAAAATTGAATCTTTTGGCGATGCCAAGTGCTGCCAAACGGCAATGAACAAATTTGACCTGATATTGCATCCATTTAAGCTCTTTATGTATGCAGATATTTATTTAACCCTTTCTTTACCGAATTGAGTTGACATCCATTTCCCAACTAACTTCATTTTTGCATCAGTCGTTTAGTTTCCTTTGCAGAATAATCCCATGGAACCCTGGAAAAAAATGTAATGAACAGAAATATCTTAATTTAATTACTAATTAAGTGTTTTTAATTCCTACTTTCATCTTATATAGACTTCATGTTATTTGGGCTACATTCCCCGTGCTCTTTAGAATACCATCAGCAAAAATAGTCATATAAGTAAACATAGAAGCTTCAATGGTACTTTCAAGTACCCTCGGTAAATAAAGGGTTGATAGCTTTGATAAATAATACACTCTATTAATTAAGAAAGTAAATAATTTTAATGAATACGCAGAATACAGTCTTTTGAATATAAAAACTGAACAATAAAATTTGGAAAAAATATATAACTTGTTTATACCCTTATGCTGGTTCCTGTGAACATTTATAACTGTTCAGAGCAATATTTTAGAATATTTATATAGATTCTAAAATAGTGCTATGAAAGGTTGCATGCTTTCGATCATTTTGGTCTCCAGTATTTATCTGTGTGTTTCATCATTTGAACATTCTGTAATTGCATATTAATTTTTTTTGATTATTAATTCATCTCACAATCACTAGCTGATATAAAATGTTCCTTCAAATAATTTAAGTACTATATATTTTAAAAAAATATTGACATTAAAATTTTAACAAATTTTTTCTAGCAACAAATGTGTGCATAAAAAAAGTGCAAAGAAATTTTGAAAGCAATCTATTTCTCAAAAGAGAAAGGCCATTCTTTGTTTGCTTTAAAATTGTTGTCACTTAGAGAAGGCGAGAGCTTTCTTGCTTTTTTGGAAATCATTACCCACAAATGGGATTTCATTATGTCACCACCTTTAGATAACTTTGTTAATAACATCATTTATGGTTCCTTCAAATTATTTTCATTTTTTGTCTATATTTTTCTTAACCAGGATGTCTACAATAGCTTTTCAGTTTTTTTTCCTATATCTATTTTTTTTCCTTCTTTTTTTTATCACGTGATACATGATATTGTTTTCAGGGTGAAGTTTTGAATAATTGGCTAATTGATGCAAGAAATCGCATAATGAAGCATAAATGGCCAGATTCATCAACATGTTTTAATCGAATGTTTCCAACATGTTTTCTGTGTAGATTTTAAGTTTAAATCGTTTTGAAAAAACACGTCTAAAATTCAAACGACTTTTGTATACCATTAACGCATGCCAGAGATAAATCGTCAAAAACACTCTTCAACAATGAATCAGTAAAAATACTAAATGTTCCACAAAGGGGAATATTTCGTAACTATTGTGCATCAGGGACATACAAAGAGTTTTCTGCCTTACCTAAAAGTCCACATTGCTAAATACCACCCCCTAGATCAATCGGGGTTCGAAATATCATCTCATGATAACATATCATCATAATGGTTTTAGACTTCATTCGATTGTTTTGTCTTTTGATTTATATGCACCGACCATTATGTAACGACTTTCACATCGTTTCAAATTTAATTTAAATAATACTGAAAAATAAAATAAAATAAAGAACAAATTGCAGGAAATAAAATTAGGCGTCGAAAAATCAATTTCCTCCAAATATCAAGATGGCACATGATAAAAATCACCAAAAATACCGAGCAAAAACTTATTAATTTGAATTTTTTTGTCTGGAAGAAACAGCTTCTATTTACAAAAATTGTCTATACTTCAAATTAAAATTCCGGTTAAACACCTCTTAGCCATGAAAGAACGTTTATCCGACTACTTTAAAAACAGTGAATATCGACCAAATTCACTTTTTTTTTTATTGTTATTTCTGCTAGTTCAGACTTTCCTCGTTCCAAAACAGTTGATCTCTTCTAAGAAAAAGAAGGCCTCACCTATCATCCAGGGGAATTTTGAACAAAACGTATTTTTATCTAAATTATTGGTATTTAATTTCAATCTTCCCATAACTTTAATTTTCATAAAAATTCTCCACCGTTCACATGATATCTTCAAAATTAATAGAGGTATTTATATAAACATTTCAGCGTGTGTTTTAAATAATAGGGGCAATGAAAGGAACCAAAAGTTTCATTACTGATGAGATGATTTTTCATTGGGATCATCTCAAGATTTTTATTAGATTTTGGTTCATTTCATTCATCATTTTATTCCATAACTTGTTTACAAAGAAAAATAAGATGGCTGCATGACCCTTTTGTGTAGAGTGTGAACCGTTTTCGTCAAATTTCATTAAAATTTACAACACATTTTCACATTTCTCAAAATATATCTGTTTTCTCAAAATATAATTTTACTGATTTTTTTATATTTATAAAATTTTGTATTACGATTCGCAATAAATCTAAAAAGTAGTAAAGTTTTAAATAGTTTTTAAAAAACTCCAAATTTTTCAAAAAAATATCCTTCGAACGTAGTCGGACACCTTAATAGCAGATGTCTTGACCTAGAGTCTCCCTATGAGTAAAATGTGACAATTCTAGGTCAAATGATCCTTTGTAAAAGCGTGCTTTAAACAGTTTCTATTCACACATATGTTACAAAAATGTTGCTTATTTTTTTCTTACGGAAAATTGTTCTCTCGGCTGCGATAACAAACAACTCGATCGTGCAAATTTGAGAAAAAAAATGATTGACATCACAATCACAAAACTGTGTCGAAATGCATTTTAGAAAACAGATTTGTACCTATTGTATCATCTGCCTGTCGAGCTAAATTAAAAACCAGGCACAGGAGTGACATCTCATTCTCCTCGGAAACGCACTGAGCCGTGAAAAAGGCGTTTAGAATTCATTTCCACAACATCGAGCAGAAAAAAAATAATGAAAATAAATATATAAATGAAGACGACACAAGTGCAATTATCCACTGGTCTGAGTAAAATTAATGGGTCGATCCTCTTGACATACAGTAAACTGGGCTCTTGACACTCGGGAGTCTATTAAAACTGACCAACCAGAGAAAAGGTACTGATGAGGTGAAGCCTTATTCAAGGATACATGGATAATGACGCGTATTTTTCAAGGTTTTCGGTTTTGAAAAAAAAATTAATTTATTTTGAAAAAAAAGTAATATGTATATAGAATTTCATTCAATTTCTGTTTATTTTCTTATATTATTTACAAGCGGGTGTCACGCCAATAAACTTAAAGCTTGGCGACAAATTTGGCTACCATTGGTGATGGAATTGGCGACTTTGATGGCCAAATTTAAATTACCGGAAAATTTTAATTAATGAATTAATATTTGAAAAAAGCGGTTTTAACATCAAGTGTCACAGACTATAAGTTTAAAAAATGTATTTGAACTTAAATGGATGAATAAAAAGTATTTTATTAACGATCGAAAATTTGAACTAGATATATATACAATAAATAAACATAGGGAGAGCCAGGTTCCTGGCATAGGGATAGCGTGTCTTCCCCGCGATCTGAGCGTTCTGTGTTCGAGGCATGGTTGTTCTGTGTTCTATCTGTGAGATGTATGAATGTGCCCCTCTGTACAAAGGGGTTGTGCAAACGAATGTGCGTGTCATCTTCATATGAGCTAGAAGTGAGACTTCTGCCCTCTGGATGCTCAGGGGTCTTTACCTTCAGAAGCTACTGCACCCCCTTTCTGTGAGGACACAACATCATCATCATGAAATATAGGGAGAAAGTGAAGAGCGATGAATATTTTGAAAAACGATCTGAAATAATCCTATTTTTGAACTTTTGCCTCTAAAACACTGAAATTGAAATATATCTGTTAAAATTTAAAAATTAAAAATAAATAAAAGGCTCCCTTTTCTTTTTTTTTTCAAAAAACAGGTGTATGTATAGTATAAATACATGATAATATTTTAAAAGTTAACTTAACCTGAATGAAATTCCTAATTTTTAACTAAATTTAGCTCATATTAACTTCTTTGTAAAAATATTCTCTTATTTCCTGATCCGATTCCACATTTCCTATTAAATTGATTCAAAAAATGCTTAGTCAGCGATTCCCACGGCGAGAGTGATCGATAAAAGTGGCTGACCTAAACGAATAGTTTCATAAAAAGATCCCTCTATTTCCCATGGTTTGAAAGTCATATGTTCAGAAATCCCGGTGAGAAATTTAAATGTCTGTAAGCACTGTAAACAAAAGTTTCCCAATCAAATTAAGTTATTTAAGATCCTGGATAAAATGTTCGGGAGCTTTCCCTCATGACTCGGTCTTTCGTTTTGTGCTGCGTGTGTGCGTTCGTCACTCTCAGCTCATTTATATACAGGGTGTCCCAAAAAGATTGAAACGCGCTTTAATTCTTTAACCGTTAGAGATAAGAAGGGGATGTAATTTGAAAAAATGTTCAAAATAAGATAGGAAAGAAGATCACATTAAGAAGAAAAATCCACCTAAGAATTTTAAAAAGTTACACTTTTTAAATTTTTATACAACCCCTCTATGCAAATTTGGTCAATTAGAAAGTTTTTCCTTTCCATCCCAGAAGACCATTAAAAAAAACTGCATAACTGTATCTTTAAAATTGAGTGAGTTATGCGTAATTGAAAATTGAACGCTGTTTTTAGTGACCATATACCAAAATGGAAATGTAAATTTGCAACAAATTATAAACACATAAATTTTTTTAATATTATTTACAAAACACATTTTTGCGTATTTACGGTCGATTCAAGATACAGTTACAGAATTGTCTTTTGTTTTAAGCTTATCAGGGGCAAGTGATTTTATGCGATGTATTCTAAATTTACATTAGAAATTTTATAAGACTTCGTTGAAAATCAATAAAAGCCATTTGACAGATTTTTATAGCAAAATTTATAAAAAAGAAAAACACTATTAAATTAGTCTGGTAGAATTTTAATTGTTTTCAAATTCATCACATTTTTTGTCAAACCGACATTCTAACAAATTACTTGCCAGACGATTTTTGCCTTTCATTTAACTGGAATTTAGCCGCTTCTAATACGTGTATATTAAAAAAAATTTATTTTATTTTTAAGTTACATAAAGAAATGTAGACGATTATTTTTCAATTAACTTTTTTAGTTCCAATATTATTTCTTTCCTGTACAACTTAACCAAGATTTCCTAGTGCATATCAAAATAAAGTTTAGAAATCATTCAGCGATATTGAGTTTCATATTGTCGAAGTAAAAATACTGTAACTATTTTTGCATTATGGCACTTTTAACAAATGACGAACTATTTGAACTAGAAATGGTTTATTCTATTTGCAATAGAAATAATGCAGAAACTGCTCGGGAATTTGGACGACGATATCCCTATTTGCCTGAAATTTCACGTACATTTGTTTATCGGATGATGAGAAGATTGAGAACTACCGGTTCATTTAATCCAAGACCTGGCCCTGGTAGAAATATCTTGTACAACGAAGATCAAGAAATTGATATTATTGCATATTTTTCTTCCAACCTACGATCAAGCATTCGAAAAGCAAGTGTAATTACAGGATTACCTAGGACGTCAATCCATAGAATACTTGAAAAACACAATTGGCATCCATTTTGTATTCATGGACTTCAAGAACTCCATCCCTCTGATTTTAACCGACGTGTAGCATTCTCCAATTGGTTATTAATCCAACAGGACACAGATTCAAACTTTGGCTTGAACATTATGTGGACTGATGAATATTTGTTTACGGAAAAAGGACACATAAATGCACACAACGATCATTATTGGAATGATACAAAACCATTTTTTGTGCAAGAAATACATCACCAGAGAAAGTTTTCTGTGTGCGTATGGTGCGGAACGGAAAACTGATTGGTCCAGTGTTTTATGAAGGAACACTTACAGCTATAAAATATTTGCAACTTATTTTAAATGGCATAGTAACAGATACTTAGGAGACGACACCATTGTCATTAGTAAAAAAATGTATTTTCAACAAGACGGAGCGCCTGCACACAAGGCTATAAATGTAACAAACTGGCTCAATGAAAACTTTAATAAACAGTGGATTGGTCTGAATGGACCCACAAAATGTCCCCCCC